>CAUYQG010112652.1:0-10785 GCA_963574415.1 Tarsius wallacei | reverse complement strand
GAGAACTCATCTCTACAATAAATCAAAAAATCAGCTGGGCGTGGTAACGCGCGCCTGTAGTTCCAGCTACTCGGAAGGCTGAGGCAGAAGGATCGCCGGAGCCCAGCAGGTAGAGGCTGCGGTGGCGGGGAGCGGCCACTGCACTCCAGTCTGGGCGACAGAGTGAGACTCCAACTCAAAAAAAAATAAAAATAAAAATAAAAAAAAATAAAAACAACATCTGTTACCTACTGCACTTTTCCATTTGGCAGCTTCTCATAATTTATAGAATTTACCACAGTTTTCTTGCTTACCTTGACATTTGTGGTGGTTCCATCATGAGCAAGAAGAACAGAGTTTGAAAAATTGTTTGGTCTCCACAGTGGGTCACGCCTGTAATCCCAGTATTTTGGGAGGTGGAGGCAAGAGGATTGCCTGAGCCTAAGTTCAAGACCAGTCTGGGCAACATGGCAAGACCATGTCTCTACAAAAAAAAAAAAATTAGCTGGGCATGGTGTCACATGCCTATAGTCCTAGCTACCTTAAAGGCTGAGGTGGAAGGATCACCTGAGCCCAGCAGGTCAAGACTGTGTTAGCCATGAGCATGTCACTGCACTCCAGCCTAGGCAACAGAGTGAGACTTTGACTCAAAATTAAAAAAAAAGAAAAATTGTTTGGTCTTGATAGGAAGGTATTGATTGAACCCAGCAAGCAGATGATGTCAGACCTACTGTATCTTTCTTGTTAGTCTTCACAACCATCTGAAACCCACAGCCATCTGGGCAGACACCTTCCTCCTCCACACTGATTACTTATTCCATGTGCTTTGCTCACATTTGTCCAAAATTGAGAGACAACAGAGGACTAGGGCTTGGGGTGTTACTGCTCCATAGAGTAGGACTGAAGAACCCTTCAGGACAGGGTTTCCCAACTAGGTTTGCATTAATGCTCTCAACTTCCCTGGAGTTTGGGTAATCCCAGTCCCACTTTTATGGGCAAAGATACTGAGGTTCAGAGATGTTAAAAGGAATGCCCAAAGTCATCAGCAAGCAAGAGAAATGAACACACAGGTCTATCTGGTAACATAAATCATAGACTCCCATACCATGGATTGCTGGAATTACTTCATCCTTTTGTTTTACCTTTCCATAGTAGCTCTCCCTTTTCACCCCCAAATGCCTTCTTAGCCCAAGCAGAAATGACTGTCCCAAGATGCTTCAGTGTTTTGTGTTTTTTTTTGAGTTGGAGTCTCACTTTGTTGCCCAGGCTGGAGTGCAGTGGCATGTTCACTGCCACTGCAGCCTCAACTTGCTGGGCTCGGGCAATACTTCTACCTCAGCCTTCCTAGTAGCTGGAACTACAGGCGCATGCTACCATGCCAGACTAATTTTTTTATTTATTGTAGAGATGAGGTCCTGCCAAGTTGCCCAGGCTGGTCTCGAACCCCTGAGCTCAGGCAAGCCTCTCGCCTTGGCCTCCCAAAGTGCTGGGATTACAGGCTTGAGCCACAGCACCCTGCCGATGCTTGAGTGTTAAAGACCTCCTAATGATCCACTTTTTTCCCATTCTGCTGTCATAATTAATGTCTGTGTAGCTCCGTACAGTATTTTGAATATCTCTTTCACTCTTATTTAAACTTTCACAACAACTCTATGAGATAGACAAATCAAGAATTGTCTTCATTTCTCTATGAGGAAAACTAGGCTGACAGAATAAATGACTTGCCCAAGGAAAGTCCAGATGTCAACCCTGGGCCCTATCAGGTAGTGAGTGGAGGATCCTGACCCTGTACTTCTTGTGCATTGGCACCTGCCTCTAGTATCACACCCCTATCGTGTGTCAGAGTCATATACGTGACGCCATCACCACAGCCACAGCTGAACACTGGGAATGGAAGTGTAGGCCCACAGGGTTCTCTGCATTCATGACGAGGATGCCCTGCTACTGCAGAAGTTGGTAAGACTCTGGCGATGAGAAGATGGCTTCTGGGAATGTAAGAAAATGATTTTGGTCCAGGGCCAGGGACTTGCTTGGCAGCATCTCTGGGAGTCTGGAGGCAGTGCTGAGAAGACCCAGATTCTAGCTTGGGGGTAGAAGAGGCTGTACCTTGTGGATATGGGAAGGATGGGGGGACTTTCCCCACTCTGGACTCTGGCACTTACCAACCATCAGCTTCCCCTTTGTGCAGATCACAGCCCAGGTTTTCAGAAGTGACTACAGACAACGTCTTTCTCCCAGAAGCCAAGAGCACCGAGAAACGCAAGCTTTCTCAAAAACGGAAGACATTGGTTAGTGACAGTGTCATTTTGGAACACTAAGTATGAACCTCAGGCCTTATCTGTCTCCCTGTCTGCAATCCAGAAGCACCACCTGCCTGAAACATGCCCTGTAGAGCAGCTTCTTCCCAGTCAAGAGAGTGTGGTTCACAGAGACCAGGCCCACCAGATTTTGGGGAGGAGGGTGTGCACACTGGCCACTCCTCATATGAAAAGCTTTCCCAGACCTCCCTAGGCCGACAGAAACTTGGCCTCTGCCCACAGATGCCCTTCCCCTACAGCTCAGCATTGTGGAGTGGACCTCATTTCTCAACCAGCCTGCCATGTGGGATGGTCACACCAGGGGTGTAACTGTATCTTTTTGTCTTTATAGCCCTAGTGTCTGATAGGTTGGTGGAGTGGCTGGCAGTCAAGAGCTCCATGAATGCTGATGAGTAGGTGTGTGAAGACAGGAGGAAAGGGCTGTTTCTCCACTGTACTGTTGGCTATGGGTCCCTACCCCACTCCTGTTTGTTCCAGTTGTTTTTGTTTTTAGAGATGGTGGGGGAGTCTCGCTGCGCTTCCCAGTTTGGTCTCAAACTTCTGGCCTCAAGCAATTCTTCCACCTCAGCCTTCCAAAGTGCTAGGATAACAGGCATGAACTACTGCACCCGGCCCATAAAGTTTTTATATAAAAATGTATGCTGTATTATTAAGTACTTTTGGGCTTTTGTTGATATGATCACGGGATTGTTATTAGTCAGCAAACAGCTGCTGTCCAGATCCACAGAAGAAAAAACATTTGAGCAAACATAACTCCAGCTCATAGTGGAACAGTGTAGGTTCTGTGGTGATTTTCATTGTGTGTGTCCCTTGTGGAAAATTTGGACACACATGAGCTACACTTTGTGAGGATGGGGACTTCCAACACTCCTATGGGAGTGACTCCAAGGAGAGGAAGGGGGGCAGTATGAACTCTATGCAGAAACTAAGTGCATCCCAGAAGACTTGATAATTTAGGGCAAACTATGATTCTTTCCCTCCTCCCTCAGTTGCAACATACTAGGACCAGGCTCTGACTCCTTTTCTTCTGCACAGCGGCGGCGACGCTGTCCTTATCCACCAGGGGACACTGTTCCTTCCCACCTTCCCTCCGGGACCGCCTTCCCGTTTTCACCTGCAGGGGGAAACAAAGCATGGAGCGCCTGGGACTGTTCTAGCCACAACCTGCAGAGGCTTTCCCGAGCTGTTAACTAACAACTTTGGCCAAGACAAGGCCCCTTTTGCTAGTGCAGCTTCTACTCGCCTCTGCAAAGTAGAATGGCCAGGTTTCCTCTCAGCGGAAACAGCAGACAGAACACGAGGAGCTTATTTATTCACCAGGGTTAGGTACTTCCTTGACAACTTCCCAAGTGTCTTCCAGGATTATTTTGTACTTTTATAAAAAAATCACATCGCTGTGGTTCATGCCTATAATCCCATCACTTTGGGAGACCAAGGCAGGAGGATAGCAATTCAAGACCAGCTAGGGAAACAGAGTGAGACCCTGCATCAACAAAAACAACAAAAATTAGCCTGGAGTGGTGGTACGCACCTGTAGTCAGCTACTTCAGAGCTGTAGTGAGATATGATTGTGCCACTAAACACTAGTCTGAGACAGAGCATGAACTCCTCTCTGTAAACAAAATCAAATAATTTATTTTTCAAAAGTGTATGCGCCAGCACGGTGGCTCACATCTGTAATCCCAGCACTGCGAGAGGCCAAGGTCAGAGGATTGCTTGAGCCCAGGAGTTCAAGACCAGCCTTGGCAACATAGCAAGACCTCATCTCTACCAAAAAAATTACAAAATTAGCTGGGCATGGTGGTTGGTGCCTGTAGTCCCAGCTACTAGGGAGGATGACGCAGAAGGATCACCTGAGCCCAGAAGGTCAAGGCTACAGTGAACCATGATTCTGCCACTGCACTTCAGCTTGAGCAACAGAATGAGACTCCAGCTAAAAAAAAAAAGTACATGTATTTTTTTAAAACTTTCTGGCTTGATTTTTGTCTCCCTGGTTTAATTTTTAACAGTTTGTCTCCTCTTATTTTTCCTGTTTGTCTATTTCTACTTTTATTTCCTGATTAATAGTGTATTGATAGTTCTTTTGCTTTATAAGCAACCAGAAATGCCTCGCCTTAAAGTTTTTTTCCTAATAACAAAAATATTTTAAACAATTAAAATAAATGCTTTAACTGGGCTCTGTGGTGTGCATTTGTAGTCCCAGCTACTCAGGAGGCTAAGGCTAGAAGATCACTTGAGCTCTAGAGATCAGGATTAGCCTGGGCAACACAGCAAGACCTCGTCCAAAAAGAAAAAAAGAAAAAAGACCAGGCCCAGTGGCTCACACCTGTAATCCCAGCACTTTGAGAGGCCAAGCGAGAGGATTTCTTGAGCCCAGGGGTTCAAGACCAGCCTGGGCAACTTGGTGAGACATCGTCTCTACAAAAAAAATCAAAAAAATTAGCTGGGCGTGGTGGCGCATGCCTGTAGTTCCAGCTACTTGGAAGGCTGAGGTGGAAGGATCATCTGAACCCAGCAGGTCGAGTCTGGAGTGGCCATGAGTGTGCCCCTGCACTCCAGCCTGGGCAACAGAGTGAGACTCCAACTCAATAAATAAATAAATGAGACTCCTACTTTAAAAAAAAAAAAAAAGCCTTTGACTGCTGCTCTGACTACATCCCATTTTGAACATGTTATATTTTAAGTAATACTAATGTGAGTCAGGGAAAATGTGAATTTATTTATTTATTTAGAAGTTAGAGTCTCACTCCGTCACCCAGGTCGGAGTGCAGTGGCACACTCACTGCCACCCCAGCGTCAACCTGCTGGGCTCAGTTGATCCTTCCACCTCAGCCTTCCAAGTAGCTGGAACTACAGGCGCATGCTACCATGCCCAGCTAAGTTTTTATTTATTTATTGTGAGATGAGGTCTCGCCAAGTTGCCCAGGCTGTTCACAAACCCGTGGGCTCAGGTAATCCCCTACCTCGGCCTCCCAAAGTGCTGGGATTACAGGCTTGTGTTTTTAAATTTCTTTTTTGTTTTTTGAGTTGGAGTCTCACTCTTGTCACCCAGGCTGGAGTGTAGTGGCACACTCATGGCCACTGCAGCCTCGACCTGCTGGGCTTACACAATCCTTCAGCCTCAATCTTCCAAGTAGCTAGAACTACAGATGCATGCCACCACACCTGGCTAGCTTTTGTGATTTATTGTAGGGACAAGGTCTCACCAAGTTGAACAGGCTGGTCTCAAACCCCTGGGCTCAGGCAATCCTCCGTCTCAGCTTCCCAAAGTGCTGGGATTACAGGCTGAGCCACCACGCCCAGTGTATTTTTAAATTTCCAAATGAATAAGTATTTGAGAGGTATGTTTATATTGTCAGTTCCTGCTTTCATTGCATATTATAAGCAATTGCAGAGTATGTAGTTAAGACCTTATCTGTGACCATGATTTTTTTGTATATGTTAAGATTGTTCTTTATTTACACTTAATACATATTATAAATTTGTTCATCTGTCATTACCAGTTATATTACTCTTGGTTGTAATGTCTTTCACCTTTCTCTGCTTGATGTAGCTTATCCTGATAGGAGAGCTTTAAACTCTTTACTGCAATTCTGTTTCATCTCTTTTTCTCCCCTGTGTTATCATTTATTCAGCAAATATTTGTTGATTCATACTATGTACCAGGTACTGAGAGAAGATGGGAGTATGATGATGGGAAAACTCAGGGGGGGGTCTTGCCTGGGAAGGGTGTCAAGAAGGACCCCTGAAATCTTGAGGGTGAGTAGTCAGAATAGGGCTTTTTTTTTTTTTTTAGTTGGAGTCTCACTCTGTCGCCCAAGCTGGAGTGCAGCCTCGACCTGCTGGGCTCAGGTGATCTTTCCACCTCAGCCTTCCAAGTAACTGGAACTACAGGTGTGCACCACCATGCACAGATAATTTTTTGATTTATTGTAGAGACAAGATCTTGCCAAGTTGCCTGGGCTGGTCTTGAACCCGTGGGCTCAGGCATCCTCTCAAATCCTCTTATCTCCTCCTCCCAAAGTACTGGGATTACAGGCATGAGCCACAACACCTGGCTAGGATAAGGCAGTCTTTTTTTTTTTCTTCTTTTTTTTTGAGTTGGAGTCTCACTCTGTCGCCCAGACTGTAGTGCAGTGGCACACTCCCGACCACTGCAGCCCCGACCTGCTGGGCTCCAGCAATCCTTCGGCCTCAGCCTTCCAAGTAGCTGGAACTACAGGCGCGTGCTACCACGCCCTGCTAATTTTTTGATTTACTGTAGAGATGAGGTCTCACCAAGTTGCCCAGGCGGGTCTTGAACCCGCGGGCTCAGGCAATCCACTCACCTTGGCCTCCCAAAGCGTGGAATTACAGGCTGAGCCACCGAGCCTGGCCTCTTTTTTTTTTCTTTTTTTTTTTTTTTTTTTAGCTGGAGTCTAACTCTGTCACTCAGGTTAGGGTGCAGTGGCACACTCACAGCCACCCCAGTGTCAACCTGCTAGGCTCTGGTGATCCTTCTGCCTTAGCCTTCCAAGTAGCCAGAACCACAGGTGCAGGCTATCAGATAGGACTTTTTTTTTTTTTTTGAGTTGGAGTCTCACTCTGTCACCCAGACTGGAATGCAGTGGCCGCTCCCGGCCACCGCAGCCTCAACCTGCTGGGCTCTGGCAATCCTTCCGCCTCAGCCTTCTGAGTAGCTGGAACTACAGGCGCATGCTACCACGCCCAGCTAATTTTTTGATTTATTGTAGAGATGAGGTCTCACCTGCCCAGGCAGGTCTCAAACCCATGGGCTCAGGCAATCCACTCACCTCAGCCTCCCAAAGCGTGGGATTACAGGGTGAGCCACCGAGCCCGGCTTTTCTTAAGCCAGGAGAAACACATGCAAACATATACACTCAATGAGTAATGCTTTTTTTCTTTTTTCTTTTTTTTTAATTAGAGTCTCATGCTGTTGCCCAGGCTGGAGTGCAGTGGCATGAATGCTTTGGTTTTATTATGCCTTTCATCCATGTTAAATTATTGTGCCCCAGCCTGTAATCCTGCGCCTTGGGAGGCTGAGGTGAGTGGATTGCTGGAGCCCTCGGGTTCGAGACCCGTCTGGGCAATTTGGCAAGACCTCGTCTCTACAATAAATCAAAAAATTAGCCGGGCACAGTAGCGCACGCCTGTAGTTCCAGCTACTTGGAAGGCTGAGGCGGAAGGATCGCCTGAGCCCAGCAGGTCAAGGCTGCGGTGGCCGGAAGCAGCCACTGCACTCCAGTCTGGGTGACAGTGAGACTCCAACTCAAAAAAAAAAAAAAAAATTATTGTGCCCCCTCATATATTTATTCTACAATATTTGCTAAATGTTGCTTAAAACTGTAAAGAATGTGAAGTATGATGCCAAAAAGTCTGGAAGTATAGAGATAGGTCAACCCAGAGCCCCTTCAAGAGGCTTGATTGAGTCCTCTCTGGAACCTAGCAACAAAGCTAACTACGTACCTTTCATAAATATTTCAGGAATGAACATATGATCCAAAGACTGAGACAAAACATGTGCAGAACAAACAGAATGCAGTAGAAAGGGCCATGCAAAGAAAAGTCCAAGGAGACAGTAGCATTTTCCACACTAGGAAGGTCAGGAGCCAGTTTCCATTAGCCCAGAAGGGCTCCTAGAACCTGAATGTGTGGGCCATAGGAGGTAGGCCTGGCATCTCCAGCCCAGAAGAACCTGGGCCTTGGCTCAGGGTCACGGATGGGACTTTTTAAATAATTCAATAATTTAATTTTTTCTTTTCTTTTTTTTTGAGTTGGAGTCTCACACTGTCTTCCATGCCAGAGTGCAGTGGCACACTCACGACCACCATAGCCTCAACCTGCAGGGCTCAGGTGATCCTTCCACGTCAGCCTTCCAAGTAGCTGGAACTATAGGCACGTGCCACCCCACCTGGCTAATTTTTTTATTTTTTGTAGAGATGAGGTCTCGCCAAGTTGTCCAGACTGGTCTCGAACCCGTGGGCTCAGGCAATCATCTCACCTTGGCCTCCCAAAGTGCTGGGATTATAGGTGTGAGTCACCGTGTCCAGCCTCAATTTTCTTTTCAATTTGAAGGCGATTTATGCTTATTGTACAAAATTTGAAAAATATACAATTATACAAAAATAATCATAAATGATCCTATCATTAGAGAATAATAATTGCTGATAGGCTTTTGGATTATTTCCTCCATCTTTTCGGGTCTTTCATTTTACTTGAGGTGCTTATTCTCTAATTTCAGCCATTACTAAGAGCTGTGTCTGGCTGGGCTGGGTGGCTCAGCCTGTAATCCCTGGACTTTGGGAGGCCAAGGAGAGTGGATTGCCTGTGCCCACTGGTTCGAGACCAGCCTGGGCAACTTGGTGAGACCTCATCTCTACAATAAATCAAAAATTAACGAGGCGTGGTAGTGCACGCTTGTAGTTCTGGCTACTTGAAGGACTGAGGCGGAAGGATCACTAGGCCCAATGGGTCAACGCTGAGGTGGCTGTGAGCATGCCATTGCACTCCAGCATGGGCGACAGAGTGAGACTCCGACACACACACACAAAAAGAAGAGCCAGGCTTGGTGGCTGAGCCTGTAATCCCGTGCCTTGGAAGGCTGAGGTGAGTGGATTGCCTGAGCCCACGGGTTTGAGACCCACCTGGGCAACTTGGCAAGACCTCATCTCTACAATAAATAAAAAATTAGCCGGGCATGGTAGCGCACGCCTATAGTTCCGGCTACTTGGAAGGCTGAGGAGGAAGGATCGCCGGAGCCCAGCAGGTCGAGGCTGCAGTGGCCAGGAGCAGCCACTGCACTCCAGTCTGGGCGACAGAGTGAGACTCCAACTCAAAAAAAAAAAAAAGAGCTGTATCAGTAGTATATTTCCATGTTTTGCCTGTTTGTAAACATTTTATGTCTACATAGCAATATTCTATTTTTAGACTCTTAGAGTTTTCAGGTTTTTCCGTAGTCATAAGGCTTCAAGGACCTTACTTATGTATAAAACTGTTGTTGCATCTCTGTCTCCTTGTGTACTAGCTGCCCAGACTCCGCACTCCAGGCCTCAGCCTCCGCTTCAGCCAACCTGTTCTCCTTGCGCACAGTCCCTTGCTGTTCATAGTTCTTTAAAACTGCTATGTTGGCCAGGCGCGGTAGCTCACACCTGTAATCCCAGCACTTTGGGAGACTAAAGTGGGAGGATCACTTGAGCCTAGGAGTTCGAGACCAGCCTAGGCAAAATAGCAAGACCTCATCTCTACAATAAAATCAAAAAATTAGCCACATGTGGTGGTGCGCACATATAGTCCCAGCTACTCAGAGGTTGAAGTGGATTGCTTGAGCCCCCAGTCTCCTCCCAGGGTCCACAGCTCACCCTACTGTGTGTGTCTCTGTAGTCTGTCTGTCAGTTCGTCAGTTCAAGCTTGAGGCTGGGCTTACCCTCCTGTCTCTGTGTCTTTAGCTCGTCTGTGCTGTGGGGGCAGGGGCTGGGTCCCTACCAATACTTATATCTGTTTTGTAGCACAGGTATTCAATATCACTGACATACTTTCAGAAGAGAGTAGCTCACCTTTACTGAGTTCCTAGGAGGTGCCAGAGTCTGTGTAAACCACACACTGTGCTTTCACACTGCATCTTCACATCACTCACAGTGCTATGGGGACTACCATCATTCCATTTAATAGATGTGGAGACTGAGGCTCAGAAAAGTTAAGTCTGAAGCTGGGCACAGTGTTTCATGCTTGTAATCCCAGAACTTTGGGAGGCGGAGGTAAGATGATTGCCTGAGCCCAGGGGTTCGAAACCAGCTTTGGCAACTTGGTAAGACCTTGTCTCTACAATAAATCAAGAAGGGCTGGGTGCAGTGGCTCACACCTATAATCCCAGCACTTTGGGAGGCTGAGGTGATAGGATTGCCTGACCCCACGAGTTCGAGACCAGCCTGGGCAATTTGCCAAGACCTCATCCCTACAATAAATCAAAAAATTAGCCAGGTGAGGTGGCACATGCTTGTAGTTCCAGCTACTTGGAAGTCTGAGGCAGAAGGATCGCCTGAGCCCAACAGGTAAAGGCTGAGATAGCTGTGAGCGTGCCACTGCACTCCAGCCTGGGCGACAGAGTGAGACTCCAACTCAAAACAAAAAAAGGTAAGCATTAGGTCACATAGCTTATAAAGGAGATTTAACCTGAGCTCTCTCTAACTCAAGAACCCACAGTCTTAATTATGAACCATATTTCAAGATGTTTGTTAAAAAAAAAAATCAGAGCCGGGCTCAGTGGCTCAGCCTGTAATCCCGTGCCTTGGGAGGCTGAGGTGAGTGGATTGCCTGAGCCGGCGGGTTCGAGACCCGCCTGGGCAAGCGAGACCTCATCTCTACAATAAATTTAAAAATTAGCTGGGCGTGGTAGCACGCGCCTGTAATTCCAGCTACTTGGAAGGCTGAGGCGGAAGGATCGCCGGAGCCCAGCAGGTCGAGGCTGCGATGGCCGGGAGCGGCCACTGCA
>CAUYQG010112651.1:0-19599 GCA_963574415.1 Tarsius wallacei | reverse complement strand
CCCCATAGAACTGCAATTATTATGTCACCTGTAGCAGCAATGCCAGTTCAAAATTGGGAAGATGAGAATAGTTCTGAAAAATGTTAAAATTCCCAGAGTCCTTTCAATAGGATTGGTATCAGCTCCTCCTTGTATGTTTTGTAGAATTCTGCTGGAAAGCCATTCTGGTCCAGGAATTTTTGTGTGTATGTGAAGGTAGTTTTCTTATGGCATAGTCAATTTTCTGGGTTGTTATTGGTCTATGTAGGCCTACAATTTCTTCTTGTATTAACCTAGGGAGATTGTGTGATGTAAGAAAGCCTTCCATTTCATTTAGGTTTGCGAGTTTGTTTCCATACAGTTGTACATAGTAATCTCTGATAATCTTTTATCTCTTCAGGATCAGTTGTGACTTCATCTTTTTCATTTCTGATTGTGTGTATTTGGACTTTTTCTCTCTTTTTCTTAGTCAGTCTAGCTAGGGGTCCATCAAACTTGTTTATCCTTTCAAAAAAATCTCAGCTTTTGGTTTCATTGATTTTTTTGTATTATATTTTTGTCTTCTATGTCCTGAATTTGCGCTTTTATTTTGGTGATCTGAATTCTTCTGCTAAAGTTAGAGTTTTAGTGGTCTTGCTTTTCCAGTTTCCTTAGGTGATTTGTCAGACTGTTAACTTATGATCTTGCCATTTTTTCTTGTGTGTTCACACAGGTATTAATTCCCCTTTTATTACTGTTTCATGGCATCCCAGAGATTTTGGTAAGGTGTGTCTTCATTTTCATTTGCTTCCAGGTATATTTTAATCTCTGCTTTTATTTCCATGTTGACCCAGGGGTTGTTTAGCATAATGGTGTTTAGTGTCCATGTCTTTGTGGGTTTTGGGGGAACTTTGTTGGTGTTGATATTTATTTTTATTCCACTGTGGTCTGAGAAGGTTCATGGCAGAATTTCACTCTTATGGAATTTGTTCATGCTTGATTTATAGCCAAGGATGTGCTCAATCTTAGAATACATTCCATATGGAGACAAGTAGAATATGTATTCCATGATTATTGGCTGGAGTGTTCTGTAGGTATCAATTAAGTCCATTTCATCAAGCATCACATTGAGGTTCTGGATTCCCTGGTCGATTTATTGTATTGATTATCTGTCTAGGATTGTTAGTGGGGTGTTTAAGTCCCCAGTTATGACAGTGTTAGAGTCAATATCTTTTTTTACTTTACCTAGTCGCTGCTTTATGAAAGTTGGTGCTACTATGTTGGGTGCATATATGTTTAGGGTGGATATTTCTTGTTGATGGAGTGAACTTTTTATCATTATGTAATAACCTTCCACATAAAAAAAGAACTGAGTGTCACTCATAAGTGAAACTTGAACAATTACCATAATACTGTAAGAAAAAGATTGTCTGTAGTGGAAAATTGCCAGGGTGTGAGTGGGATTGGCCATAGTGGGATTCTGCTGGGGAAGAGAGGGGCATACTTCATCAACAAGGGAACTGACATAATGAACATTTGTATACTTAACCCTGAATTGTACCCCACATCTCTAAAATTAAAAATAAAAAAAAAATTCTCAGAGTCTTTTAAAAGTTTCTAGTGACCATATCCAAAGTGACTATTGGAGTACTGAGGATCTTTTTTCCACTATTTCTGAAAGTAGACATGGTCTCTCTTGGAAGGAGCAGAAAATGCTGAGATCTGAACATTTTCATGAAGGACTAATAAAAGCTCATGGATTTCCCTGGATAATCTGCTCCCATGAGATTTTTCACTTACCCCTCAATCTAATTCTTTGCTAATCTTCAGTTGCCAGAATACCACTAGCTTTGAATTTGTGGGCAGAAAAGCAGAATCACACAAACTACTCCAAAAAGACTTTCAATTGACAAATACAAAGAAAAGAACATGATGTTAATAATTGATTAGAAAATATTTTCACTATTTCTCCAATTCAAGGCCAGTTAACTAGATAATCTAGATAAAATGAACAATTTCTAGAAGAACATACTTTACTAATGTAGACTTCAATAGAAATAGTTTAAATAGCACAATAATCATGAAAAAGAGTTTTCTTGTCATTTGTTTCTCTTTAATGAAGAAGCAGTTTTATTTTATTTTTTTAATTTCTAATTTAAAGATGTGGGGTACAATTTAAGGTTATGTATACAAATGTTCATTATCCAGGTACTGTTGTTGATGAGGTGAGCCCACCATCCCCTTGCATGTTTTGTTTTTTAAGAAATGTTTTTAATTGTATAACAAACCACAGCTTTTTTTCTTCAGCTTCCTATTATTACCAGGGTTTGTCTCTATTTTTTAAATTTTAGAGTTGTGGGGTAAATGTGAGGATTTTCTACATGAAAAAAATTGTGTGCAAGCAAAGTTTGGGCTTCTAGTGAGCCCTGTCTAAGAAAGAGACAATTTTATAAGAGTTGTTCACAAATAAGAGCATCAGATTAACATTCACAGGCAGAGCTTTCTATTCTTTTCACAGTTAGATAAGCCAAAGCTCCTTACTCAATTCAAGGTCACTGAAGAGGAAGTAAACTTTCCAAATGATTACTATAAATCAAATGAAATACTGATCCTAGAATGTCCTAAAGGTTTTACCAAAAAGAATCTTACAGAAAAACCTCTTCCCTACCTACAGATGCATAGAGCTAAACTAAGATATTGTATAACACTGAAAAATGAAATAAAAATAATACATGATGAGTATGTGAAGTTTATGTCTGGAATTCACATATGATCCAATATTAGGGAATTCATTAACATGGATTATCAGATTTGTAGACAGAGAAATAATGGGATCCTACTCATGGTTACAAAAATATATTTGAAAGAATTTAAAACGTGTTGATATAAAACTAAATACTCAAAATTAGAAATTTATGGATCTTTCTTAACTTAAGAAACAAAGTCTTCATCTTGCTCAGGGGAAGGACCAGGTCGATTCCACTAAGGTCAGAAAACAACCCTGAGAACACATGATCACCTATGCTCTTCATTTATCACTGCATTGGGGGTTTAGCCAAGGCCAGCAAAAGTGGGTGAATAATTGGAAACAAAGATGAAAATCTATTTTTACATCAGAAAACACAAAGAAATTGGTAGAAAAACCTTCCCCCATTCAGTAAGCTATTGGACAATAAGACTGATATATAATAATAATAGTCTTCATATGAACAGAAAATAATCATTTACAAGTTAGAGGAGAGGCTACCATTACAAAAATATAAAATAAGAAAATGAAATAA
Source organism: Tarsius wallacei (assembly GCA_963574415.1). NCBI lineage: Eukaryota > Metazoa > Chordata > Mammalia > Primates > Tarsiidae > Tarsius > Tarsius wallacei. Next base: position 16,360 of record CAUYQG010112651.1, on the reverse strand, counting down.
GCTAATGAATAGTAAATAACAAAAAATGTGTAAAGTCTAGTTGAGGAAAACTATGAAAGTGGAAATATATGAAACTATAAAAGTAGAAATCTATAAAAGTAGATATAAACAAATAAGTAATCACATCATGTTCTTGAATAGCAAAACCCAATATTATTAAAAGTTCAAAAATTCTTGTACTAATTTATAGATTTGCTTTGATCTTCATATAACTCCATCCACTAGTTTTTGGAGCTAGTAATGCTACTGTAAAATCTAATAAAATATACACTTATAATGTATCAACAAGAAAATCTAATACATGAGTGAAAAAACAAGAAGAGCCCCCAAAACTCTTTTAAAAGACACAAAATGAGTGTGGATGATCCTATGAGACATGTGGATTCATGAACAGACTGGTAGTCCAGTGAAGTGAAAAAATCAGAAATATACCAAAGCATATTTTTTAAAGTGAATAAACAATAAAAATTATAGTGAGAATTATATCACTAATATGTGTTATTTGAAACATGGAAATTCCTATCAATATAGTAGTAAATGGTCTTATTCTTTTATTTTAGAGTAAGATAACGGGCAAAAAAGAAATCTACATGGCAAAAAATAATCAAAATGTAGTTGAATTCCTTCATAAGATGAGGCAGCATAAATGCGACTAATAATGGCAAGAATTCTAAAATATTAATGAAAGTAGAGAACAATCCAGCTGACAGAAAATACTATTAGGAAAGTAAAAAGATAAACGTCAGATGAGTAAAACTATTTGCAACTTAAATTACATAATGCATATTTGCCCTACAAGCAAGGGACCTCTCAAAAAGTATGAGTTCCTGACACAGGAACACTGGAGCCCATGAAAATAAGATATTCCTGATGTAAGACATTGTCTGTAGTGGTTTGAATCTCATGAAATATATACAACTCCATAAGTTTGTAGTTACCTTAAAAAACTATTAGGCCAGGCTCGGTGGCTCAGCCTGTAATCCCGTGCTTTGGGAAGCCGAGGTGAATGGATTGCCTGAGCCCGCAGGTTCGAGACCCGCCTGGGCAACTTGGCGAGACCTCATCTCTACAATAAATCAAAAAATTAGCCGGGCATGGCAGCGCGCGCCTGTAGTTCCAGCTACTTGGAAGGCTGAGGCGGAAGGATCGCCAGAACCCAGCAGGTCAAGGCTGCGGTGGCTGGGAATGGCCACCGCACTCCAGTCTGGGTGACTGAGTGAGACTTCAACTCAACAACAACAACAAAAAAAAACTATTAATATCTTTTGCAGCAGTTGGGTCATATACTTATTGCACTGATACAGATAAAGGGAAAGAAAAATATATTCACACTTTTTCTTGAGTCAGAGTCTCATCTATAGTCCAAGCTGGAGTGCTATGGCACGATGCTCATAGTCACTGCAGCCTCGACTTGCTGGGTTCTGGTGATCCTTCCACCTAATCCTTCCAAGTAGCTGGAACTACAGACACGTGCCACCATGCCCAGCTAATTTTTTGGTTTATTGTAGCAATGATGTTTTGCCAAGTTGCCCAGACTGGGCTTGAACCCGTGAACTCAGGCAATCCTCTCATCTCAGCCTCCCAAAATGCTTGGTTTATAGATGTGAGCCACTGTGCCCAGCTTCACTTATTATTATAAGATTGGCTGTTTTAGTGTAAACTATAATGATAAGAACAAGTATTTCTTAATAGCTTAAAATTTATAAATGTAAAGAAGATCATTGGGCCTGGTGGCTCACACTTGAAATCCCAGCATTTTGGGAGGCCAAGACAGGAGGACTGCTTGAGTCCAGGAGTTCAAGACAAGACAAGAAACATAGCAAGACCTTGTCCCTACAATTTTTTTAAATTAACAGAGTGTGGTGGCATATGTCTCTACTTCCGGTTACTCAGGAGGCTAAGGCGGAAGGATTGCCTGGGCCCAGAAGGTAATGACTGCCGTGAGCAGCAATTGTGCCACTGCACTCCAGTCTTGTAGAGTAAGTGAGACCCTCAGTCAAACAAAGAAACAAATGAATTAAAAATTAATTAATTAGTTAATTCAGGGAAAATAACAAAAGTAGAAAATAATGTTTGTAGACTAAATAAGATAATGCAGTGAGGAAATGATTAACAATACAAATGAATGAAAGAGTTAATGAATGACCAAAACCAGAGAAGAAAAGCTACTTGATGCAATGGACACACCTCATCAGAATCCACTGACCAATTTTAGCAGAACTAAAAGTGGGACAGTGATCATACACCTCCTCATGTACTATGATAGAAAAACATGACTTCAGACATTTTTCTTGACACACAATTGAAAGTGAATCTAATGAAGCCTTGAGTTTCAAGTACCTTTAAGTAACAGCTTACTGGATTTTTTACTCAATCTTTACCCAGAAAACCTGATGGAGCTCCATGAGGTGAAACACATAAAAGTGTGGGGACCCTAAAACTGGGTGTCACCACCCCAGCACTCACCAAATTTCTGCTCTCCTCAAATTTCTGCTCTCAGTCTGGAGGACCAGAGAGACGTTGGTACACTAGGTCCAGGTGGCACCTGAGGAGGGACGTCAGTGACTTCCAGGGAATGATAAAGGCACTGACTCGCCCACATCCTGCATGCCTTACTACAGACTCTCTAATTAACCCTCATGAAAACATCCCACCTCCTTTATGTTTTTCTAGGACTACACTTTGTTCTGAAATATAGCCTAGTTCTTTCATGAAGTCATTTTCTAAGTACTACCTGGGAAGTTTTTTTTTAAATAATGGGATTCATATAAATATAACTTCAAGGGGTATAGTGGTTAAAACTTGAGATCCCAAATGCCCAATAAAAGCTACTCACTAGAGGCAAACATAAAAATAACTTTGAACCTTCATATTCCATTATAAAAAAAAACCTTGAAAGAGCTGCCATTTTATTGAAAGAGAGTATACTGGCTTTTATTGCTATATACCGAATAACTACAACCTTATTGACTTAAATTACACTCATAACTTTACATAATATAAATTACATCTCAATAAAGCTGTTAAAAACAAAACAAAACAAACTTGTGATACCAGGTGCTCAGGAGACTGAAGTGAGAAGATAACTTGAATACAGGATTTCAAGGTCAGCCTGGACACCAAAGTGAGAACTCTGTCTCTTTATATATACATAGGTAATATAGTATATTTCACATTATATAACTGTATATATAAATCTACGTAAAATATTTATTATGCATATAAACTAAATAAGTTGTACTAAAATGCATTCTCACTTTGTTGACCCTTCACATACAATCAGATGGGAGTCTCCAATAAGTAAGTTTTCTCTCTTGGATCAAGAGAAATCACTTCAGTTGGTCGGGGGAATTACCAGACACATGCTATATATAAATTCAGAAGTAGAGAATCTGATAAAAAATATCCCATTGTGTGTGTGTGTGTGTGTATGTATGTATGTGTATATATATACACACACATATATATATAAACATTTTGTTTACCTATTCCACTATCCATGAACATTTGGATTGCCTCCAGCTCTTGGCTAGGATGAATCATGTGGCTAGGAACATCTGTGTGAGTACATAATGTTTTGAAACTGGTTTCCTTTACTCAATTCAATGCTTTCAGGATACAATAATGTTGTACAGTACATTCGGTGTTCATTCATTTTTATAGCTAAGTGGTATTACCTTGTATAAATGTGCCACAATGTGTTTATTCATTCACCAGTTTTGGGATGTTTGGGTCATTTCCAGCTTTGGAGACTGCACTATAATGCTATAAACAGATCTAGTTTTAGTAATGTAGAGTTGTTATTTTGTGTGTAAACACTTAAGATGTTCTGAAAATGATACCTTGGCAATAGATTTTCAATGAAATTTATTATCAATATTAAATTTTTAGATTCCACTATAAATGTCATCACAGAATTTCACAAAACTCACTATAATGTACAAAAACAAAACCTTGGAGGACTTCTGATATATCAAAATTCTCATTACAGAAAGCTGCAGTGATAAGCATCTATCTAAAGAAGATTGATGCTATTGAACTAGTCCTATATAAACATATGTAGGGTGACACACATTCAGTAACAAGATGAGCACATTCTAGATATGGCCCCCCAAAGAGGTTTGCATAGAGTCCTGGGGTTGGGGCCTGGGGAAGGGTATTGGGGTAGAGCATCGGGAGGGGGCCTGGAGTGAAGACTGGGAAGGAGAGGTTTTTGGAGTGGCCAACCATGGATGTTCCCTTTCCCTCTGGCTGCAACTCTGAGCATACAGGTCATGCTGAGGTCATAGTTAAGGTTTTCACCATGCCTGCTGACCACATCTTGCAGGTATGCATACTAAATATTCTCATGCAAACTTCGTTAAGGCAATCAGTTTCCTTGGGCCCTTTCAGATCAAATTGGACCTGCCTTTATAATGCCAATTACTTTACTGATAGTTCATTATAATACAAAAAACTGCACCCTGAAAGAGGAATCACCGTCATTTTGTATACATGTGACATATGTGGTATGGGGTACCCAAAAAACTGGTAATTTATTTAGAAAAAACTTGTGCATTTATTCTTACATGTTTAAACTTCAGTCACCTTCAAAGTACTCTCTGATGCAAGACACATATCATGACACTTTTTCCACCACTCAGTACAGTTTTTGAACTCATCAATATTGAAACACTTTTAGTGCTTCTGCATTTTTTATGTGTGTGTCAGAGTCTTACTTTGTTGCCCAGGCTGGAGTGCAGTGGCATGTTCATGGTCACCACAGCGTCGACCTGCTGGGCTCTTGCGATCCTTTTGCCTCACTCTCCCACGTAGTCAAAACTACAGCCATGCATCACTACACCCAGATAATTTTATTTGTAATTGTAGAGTTGAGATCTTGCCAAGTTTCCCAGGTTGGTCTCAAACCCCTGGGCTCAGGAAATCCTCTTACCTTGGCCTCCTAAAGTGCTGGAATTACAGGCTTTAGCCACTGAGCCTGGCCGCTTCTGTCATTTTTTGTTTCACCTCTTCCACATAAGCAAAATGCTTCCCTTTGAGGACTTCTTAAATTTGGGGAAACACAAAATATCTCATGGGGCAAGACTTGATGAACAGAGAAGATGGGGAATGGGGTCATGCTGGTTTTGGTCAGAAAAGCCTGAACACTTAGTGTGGTGTGTTCAGGTGTGCTCATAAATTGCCCATCATGAAAAGGGCAAACATATTGAAAGAATCTCCCCCCAAAATTTTAAAAAGCTGAATGCAGCTTTTCACAGTAACACTGGCTCATACACTGATGCTCATGGGTTCCTAGAGTGCTTAACTAGTACTTAGCCTGTGCTACAATTGGAATGCCCCTCAAACCTAAGTCTGGTTTTTTGCTTGTTTTGTGTGTGTGTGTGTGTGTGTGTGTGTGTGTGTATGTGGTCTCACTTATGTAAGCACTATCTACATCGCTTGTATGATAGAAACAACACTCATTTTATACTTAATCCCACATCCACCTTAAGTAAAATGTTGTATTACCTATGTGCCTTTAACAATCAGGAGTGGATTTTCCTGTCCAGGCGACCACTCTTCTCTTGGATCTTCCCAATAAGTTCCTGAATAAAGCCCACATCTAGTTCATTGTCACCAGGTCATTTCTTAGGCTTCTCTGACACAGTGCCTTCCCCCTTGGGGCCTTTGGGGAACCAGAACACAACTTAATATATTCCTCATCTATTCTCATTCTTGACACAATGATGTTGGAAAATATGGAACTATTGGGTTAATGACAAGGAGAAAATGAGGCAATGACTTTTGATATTTGACCAAGAGCAGTACTCAGTCCAGGGCTAGAAGTGTTGCAAATATATGGTGTAAACATATTAATTACTGCTTTATTGCCTAATAAACCAGGAAATCCATAACACTCTCTGCAGACTTTTATCTCACAAAGTGAATTTTAAAAGACAAAGAGGAAAAAACTAATTTAATCTCTTAAGGCTCCTCTAAATTATCCTCATTCAGCATAAGTTAGAAGAATATCTACCAATTAAACAACTTTCAACTTCAACAGTTAGTAATCTTTCTGAAGTTTTACCAGAACAGTAAAATATAGCAATGATGGAGATGCAAGACCCTTCAAAGGCATGCAGCATCATAATACTGAGAAACACAGAAAGGTACAGGAAAACACTTGATTGATCTCTGTGGATTAGAGTCAGGGATACCAGTATGAACACATATTTAGCTATAGATAGGTAAGAATGTCATAAATGGACAGATAGGTACAGGGCAATTATGAATATGTGTGCAAACAGATAATTTTTAGGTCTTCCTGCTTAGAGGGCTTAATAGCATTGGTTCCCCAGTAGCAATGAGAACACCCAGCACTCACATCTTGATTTCTAATATGATTCTCTAATAAAAGACTGTTTAATGAAGTGCCAATTCTAAGACAGAGGTAGAGAAATTACAATGTGACCGTGGATGATTGGTATAACATCAAAGGGACAAAGGAGGTAACCTGAAGGGCCTTCTGTCACCATCTCTTTAATACCAACTGAGTGTTCTGGAAATAATTAAAATATGGCACTATTTGGTGTTAGCACAGACCCCATAAGTTAAGAGCTATGAACTAAAAAGAAAATTTCAAGCCCCACCAACAGACTGAATGGACCCCCTCAAGGCTGAGAAGACCCCAGAAAATCCTAACGAACTGAATTGCCAGCCATGATGGAAAAGGAGGTCAGATGTGCCTTGTCATATCCCATCCCTTTTAAAATTTGAATACAACTGACTAGTAGTAATGTTGAAACAGAGATCAAAAGACTGATAGAATGAACTCTTTGGGGCAGTAAAACAACAAATTATAAGTGAGACCTAAGGCCATGCCAGGCAAAAGTTAAGCCACATGCTACAAACCATAAAATTTTGTTAAACAGAATTTTTATTAGTTCAGTATAATTTGACTTACTTTCCCACCTGACTCTGATATAGCATCACACAACAGATAGCAGATGCCCTTACCTTAATCATTTCGTTGTACTGACTTCAAATCTTTAACCAAAGCTTAGCCCTTTCAATCAACTGCCAACCAAAAAATCCCAAAAACTTTCATGCAACTTGTAAACCCCACTTCGAGATGTCCCACCTTATTCAGCTGAACTGATGTATGCCTTCTATGTATTGAATTATAAGTTTAGCTGCATTGTCTGTGCCCCTGAGATATATAAAATCAAACTTTAATTCAAACTTACTTGGTAAATTTTCTTGTTACCTTTTGTGACTATGGACACTCACACTGGGAAGAATAGACTTCTTTAGCATATTTTTAAAAGTTTATTTTTTCAATCTGCAGAGTAGAGTCCTTCACAAAACATTCCCAGTTCAGATACTAGTTGCAAGCACCAGGTATCTGCAAGTCAACCACACTTTGATAGGCTAAAGATAAATTCAGGGCTTCCCACAATTCCCTCTTGCTCAAACATTTGCTAGAATGACTCCTAGACCAAAAGAAAGTACAGTAGTAACACTTACCATTTTGTTATAAGGATATAAATAAGCAGCCTGCTGTAGAGATACATAAGGCATGACCTGGAAGGGTTTAATGAAAGGTCTAAGAAAACACTACTTAGAGATGTGGCTTGTTCTAAGATAGAGGAGAGGAAATTACATGGGAACACAGGAGCTTCTGTCTCTGTGGAGACAGGGGGCACAAACTTCTCAGTCCATTCATATATTTTCCCCACCTGAAAGCTTCCCCAAGCCTCAGTGTCTATTTTTTATTGGGGTTTTATTACCTAGATATCATTAAGTAAATCAATGGCCATGTGATTGACTCAAGCTCCAGCCACCATTCCCTCCCTAGAGGTCTGGCAGCTGCAGGTTCCAACCCTGCAATTACATGGTTGTTCTTTCTGGTGACCGGCTCCCATCCTGAAGTTACACAGGGCCCCTGTCATGAAACGTCTCATTGGTATAACAGTGGCATTTTTATCATTCAACTTGTTATAAGAGATTTGGAAGAACTTAAACAGAAACCAGAATACAGACCAGATATATTTTTAAATTACATCACACTGTCCAATAACCACTTATTTAAAAAACATAAATCGCTTTATGTGGAATTATAATGAAAAGTGTAAAATAAATATAAATATGTTCATACTGATATAAATACATAGCTAAATAATCAAATAAATTAAGGAGAAAAGACAAAACTTACTCATTATTTTCAGAAGCATAGCAAATAATATATATGGATGGCTACCCCTCCAGTAGATGGAGCTTAATTCTGCTAACTTCCACACAAATATACACACTCACTTGAGTGTGGGCCAGGCTTAGAAAATGCCTAAACTCCCTTTCAAAGGAATGAGTTGTGGAAAAGAAAATATAGTAACATTATAGTGAAACATCTGACAAGCACTACCTTAACTGATCAAGATTAACATCACCAGAGAATGTTCATACCAAGTGCATGAAATTTTTGACAGTATATAGTATGATGAGATATTCTTCCCCCAAGCCCCTAAAGCCTGCAAGAAAAGCAACAAACAAATTCATCTTCAGGGACATTCTAAGAAGTACTAAACTGGTACTTTCAAATCTATCAAGGTCATGAAAAACAAAGAAAACAAGTCAGCAGCATAGTGTGATGGGGATGAGATGACTAAATATAATTTGGTATACTGGATTGATCCTGAAAGAGAAAAAAAACGGTGTTAAAACTGGTGAAATACAAATATAGTCTGGAATTCAGCTAGTATAATATACCAGTGTTGCTGTCTTGGTTTTGATAAATGTGTCATAGCAAAATGTTAACATCAGGGATACTGGGTGACACACATTTGCGAATTCTCTGTGTTGTCTCTGCAAATATTCTCTAAATCAAAATTATTATAATAAGATGAACAGAGGATTATATTGAAATATTACTTATATTTTTGCTAATATCTTTATTTCTTAGGTAGATGTCCATTTTGATCTCATGGTGATTTCAAAAGCAGTAAAATTCCTCATTTAAAAAATAGACTCATGTCTTTCAGTTGAAAGTTGGTACTCATCTACTACTTGAAGATGAAGTTTCTTTCATAAACTTGACTCCTCAAGTTGGAATAAAAAAAGTGTATGATGAATCTACTTTTGTGCCAAAATAGCTGCCATCAAGAGTTAATTTAGAACTACTTTTTTAACATTTCAAAAATCCATTTATTTTTCCCACATGTCAAATTACCTTTTACTTGTTGCTTTCTATCTGCATTCTTTGTAAAAGTCAGCTGAAACGTCTTCCCAGGTTTCTTGTTGTACCCTGTGGCTCATTATTCAAAGGTTTACCTGATAATATTTTAGTATGCTAATCTTTCTCAAAAACCATTATCATATTTCAGGCTGTGCATGGTGGCTCTTACACCTGTAATCCCAGGCAAACTTTAGGAAACTATGATAAGATGATTGCTTGAGCCCATGAGTTCAAGACCAAACTGAGCAACATATGGAGACCTCATCATCTCTTTAAATAATGATGATATTCAAAGGCATAAAGCTTATTTTAAGACACAAAGCACAGAATTTACAATTCAGCCTCCAAAGTCTACAAGAACTAAAAACTAATTTTTTTCAAGTTTCACCCAGATTCTTTGCATTACAAATCAGGATCACTACCCCTACTCCCAGATTATTGAAATACCACTGTTTTTTTTTCTGTTGGTATCACTATAAAGGAGTGTCTAAGGCTGGGTAATTATAAGGAAAAGTAGTTTATTTGGCTCATAATTCTGCAGGCTGTACAAGAAGTATAGCACCGAATCTACATCTTCTGAAGGCCATGGGCTTCTTCTACTCAGGGCAGAAGTCAAAGAGGAGCTGGCATGTGCAGAGATCACATGGCAAGAGAGGAAGAAAGTGGTGGTTGCTAGGCTCTTTTTAACAACCAGCAACGGTGGACACTAAGAAAGCAAGTACTCATTACAAGGAAAGCACCAAATCATTCAGAGGTATCCTTTCCAAGGACCCCAACACCTCCCTTTAAGACCCATGCCCAAATTTGGGGTGGATTTTAAACAAGAGGTTTGCAGAATTTAAATATTCAAACCATAGCAACTGTCACATGCTATATCTTTTGATGAAACTGTCCATAAAATTCCAATTTCAAATATTTCTTAGGAAAATTGAATATCTCAGACTGAACATTGCACATTCAAAGACATTTCTGCTATCTATGCATTATTTTAGAACTATTTTATGCAATCTGCATTTCTTCGCTGAAACAATTAAATAGAATACAACAGTTTAAATACTTAAGTATTATATACAGAAGATTTCATTTACTGTGGTTATTAATATCTACTATTTCATATTGGCCCAGTCTTTTTCTGTCTTCTTCACTTCTTTCTCTGCTGTAAAATGGGTTCATAATTGTTCTTAAGATTCTTGGAGGTGTCAGTACATCAGTGGCTAAATATGATGCCAGACAGACAATTAATATTGTTCTGATGAGATAAGGAAATTATGTATTTCTTCTGCAGCAGATACAGCAGAACCTGGATATGCTGGGGTCATGGCACATGAGAACAAAAGGACTAATAATTGGATAACATGCAGTGATTACTAAAGCAGTGTTCACCTGCCACCAAACGGAATCTGAAAAGAGAGCTAAATAAACATAGATGCAGAAGGAAAAGGCATGAAATGCTACCAAAGTGCTCACCAATGCAAGGATGCTTTCAGTGGCCCTGGTCTCAGGAGAGAATCTGGGGGAGAGATTGGTCCTACGAATGTGTTTGACCTGCTGCCTTTGTCTTTACAGGATGAATATCATGGTTGGCCCAGATCATGAGTCCCAAAACCAGAACTTCATGGAGAGATGTTGATGATGTAAACACTTGGGTCATGACTTTGTCACCAAATGGATAACAATATCTAAAATTTCTGTTGTTTGTGATATTTTTGTTTCCCATTTTGATGGTTTTATAAATTGAAAAAATTGATATTTACCAGTATGTGCAGGGCCCATCACAGGATACTGGAACACCCAATACACTTTGGGTCTTTTACTTTAATCTCTCTATCCATCTCCTGGAATTCCTAGATTTGATGGTGATAATTTTAATAATACTCGGCAGGCAGGTAGCACCAATGAACACACTCCTGGCCACCCTGTGAACATATAAAAGAACTTCACATGCAAAATAAGTGGCAAAATGTCACAACCCCAAAGCTGCTATGGTCTCTGGAATTCTTCTAGAGAGAATGACCAAGGAGTTAACTACAGTGGGGTGCCTGAGAATCAAATCTGTGGATCTTGGCCTGCATCCTTTAAAGTAAAGGGACATGTAATGATATAAGTGTGAAAAGTTCCCTAGGATTCCAACAACTACCTGGGATAGGAAAATTATTCCTATTTTCAAATCCACACAGGCCATTCTGCCATTTTCCAGGACTCAATATTCACAGGCAGTGGATTTTACATGGAAACATGAGTTGTTGGCTGCATTTTTATAGAACATAACAACTCTACTTACTATTCCTTCTCCCTGATAATTAATAGCTAATATATATTCTCTTTTTTGTTAAGAAATTTCCCGGCTCATGTGTTTCTTTTTATAGAACTTACAATACATGTATTACATTAATTAAAGTTTTACCAATTCTAATATTTTATTTTAGTTTAAAATTAATGCTATTCTTTTTGGCAAGCTAGGAGAATTTAACAACAAAAAGGTGAAGTGACTCATCTAAATCCTCACAGAAAAATCAGAATTTGAACCTTGCATTGGTTGCAGTGACATTGGTGTTCACTACTATGCTATACAATAACAGTTAGATAGTTGTGTTCTTTAATACACACATACACAAACACACACACTAACACACACACATGTATACATACCTTGTCATAGTTCAAATTTGTTTTTCATTATAAATTTGATTTGATAATTTCACAATTTTGCCTATTTTTTCTATACACCAATATAACTTATGAATACATAAGCAAATGTCTTAATAAATTATAGATGCACAGAATAATTGTGTATAACCCAACTTAACTTATTTAAAATAAATATTAAGGTGGCAAAAAACCATTGCATTTTTTTACATGGGCTAAAAATACCATAGTCCTCATCACAGAAATTAATGTACAAAATTAAGTTGTGCACTAAAATATGAGACATGAAACATAAATAAGCAGTAAAGTATTTTAAATTAGAACATAAATTTCTCTTAGCCAGGCTTGGTGGCTCAGCCTGTAATCCCGTGGGTTTGAGACTCGCCTGGGAAACTTGGCGAGACCTCATCTCTACAATAAATCAAAAAATCAGCCGGGCGTGGTAGTGCATGCCTGTAATTCTGGCTACTCAGTAGGCTGAGGTGGAAGGATCGCTGGAGCCCAGCGGGTTGAGGCTGTGGTGGCCGGGAGCAGCCACTGCACTCCAGTCTGGGCGACAGAGTGAGACTCCAACTCAAGAAAAGAAAAAAAATTTCTCTTATTTGAAGATTATATAACACCACATTTCTTATTTTAAAGTAACCAACTGAAAAATGAATAAATGTCTAAATGGGAAACCTATTGAAATAAAACACAAACATGCAAAATAAAATTTGTAGACATAGAATCTTGTGCACTTAATAAATTGAAAAGCAAGAAAAATCAATAGTGAGCTTGAGACTAACACTGAAATGTTTTTAAACTACAGAAAGTATAGCAAGAATTGTATTATTCTTAAAACTGCTTTTCTTCTGATGAGGATTTATTTTTAAGTTTATTTATTCCCTCAGGATAGAAAAGTGTTAAATTAAGTCTTTAATTGTTTACTTTCATAAACCTTCTATTATGATATAAACTTTTTCCTAAAGGAACTTGCCTAATTTCAGGAATGAAAAATAGTCCCCTATGAACAATAGACCACAGATATTTTCAGTAGAGACACATTTACTATCTCCATTATGTCACACTCAAATTACAGAAAAACAATTACTTTTCAGCAACTCCTATTCAGTCACACCATATCTATTGTGAATTAGGTAATGTAATTGTCTCCTTTGCACTCATTAGACAATGTACAGAGGCTGTACAGAAATAATTATACTCCTCCTGGAAACATCACTTGACTTTTGCACAAAATTATTGTGCAAAGCTGAATGGTAAATGAATTTTGAAACTACAATCTTGAAGCACATTAAAATTCAGAGTTTTGAACACTTGAATCAAACACCAGGAAGCCCTTCATTAGTATTTTATTATTAATAAGTGACATTAAAAACTGCCATGGGTCAGTTTAGGGGTTCAGGCTGCCAGGCTTTTTCCAACTCTCAGCCTATACCTCAAGAACTAGTCCTTCTTCTTGTGTAGTTTTGCCCCTGAACCAACTCTACCCAAAAAGAGTTTGTTTTTCAAGTATGCACACCTAACCAGATTGCTGACACATCATCTTTCTTTACAGGTTTGTCCTCAGGCTAAAGAAGAAAATACCAGTCTCCTTCATGCCACCAGGACTGTAAGCACAGTGTGAAGGTCACAGCATGTGCAGGAGCAAGGAAGCCAGAGGCTGAAATATGAGTTTATAATTCTGTGACCACAACTCCCCACAGAACTGCAATTATCATGTCTCCTGTAGGAGCAATGCCAGTTCGTGCTTGAGAAGCTGAGCATAGTTCTGAAAAACTTTTGAATTCCCAGAGTCTACTAGAAGTTTCTAGTAAGCGTATCCACGGAGACCACTGGAGTGTTTGGGATCTTTTTTCCATTTTTCTGGGAAGAAGACAGGGTCTCCCTTGGAAAGAAAAGAAAATACTGAAGGCTGTCCATTTTTATGAAGGGCAGACAGAAGCTCATGGATCACAGTGGAGTATCTGCTTCCATGAGAATTTATCCTACCCCCAATCTAATTATTGCTTAATCCACAGACCCCTGAATACTTCTAGCATTTAATTTGTGGGCAGAAAAGCAGAATCACACAAGCTACCCCAAAAAAGAATTTCAATTGGGTAGATGAAAAAGAAAGGACATGATGTTAATAAGTGAATAGAAAATCTTTTCTCTATTTCCCCATCTCAAAACCAATTAACTAGGAAACAAGAATAAAATGGACATTTTCTAGAAAGTTATATTTTACCTGTATTGACTTCGATAGAGATAGAAAGTTTAAACAGCACAATAATTGTAGAGGATAGAGAGAAATTTTTCAGTACTTCATTTCTTTTAAATAAAGGATAGATTTTTATTGTGTAATATACCACAGCTTTTATCTAGCTTTGTATTAGTCCCAGGGTTTGCCTCTTTTTAAATTTTAGAGTTGTGGGTTAAATGTGAGGATCTTGTACATAAATAAATTGCATCTAGCTAAGATGTGGGCTTCTAGCAAGCCCACTCTAGGAAAGGTAGAATTTTAGTAGAATTGCTCACTAATAAAAGCAATTAAAACTAATAAAATAATCAGATTCACAGGCAGATGCTTTCATTCTTTTAAATGTTATTAAGCCATTGCTACTTAATTAATGGACATTGTAAAAGAAGTAAAATTTCCAACTGATTACTATAAATCTTGTCTCTAAACAAATTAACCTGAAAGATTTAGCCAGGGCCACCATTGAGGGGAGGTGGCATGCAACTCTGTGTTCAGCTACTCAGGTGACTGGGGCCAAAGGATTACCTGGGCCAGGAGGTAAATGCTGAGGTTGGCAGCTATTGTGTTACTGTACTCCAGCCTGGGAGACAGAATGAGACCTCCATTCAAATTAATCAACTAATTAATTAACTAATTAATTAAGAGAATATAAGGGAGTTATAAAACCATTTTTGAAGGCCTAGGGAGATAATGGAGTGAAGGAATGATAATCAGTACAAATGAATGAATGAATAAATGAATGTCAAAACATGGAAAAGAAAGGTTACTAGATGCAGTGGGTTCACACCACTAGAATCCACTGACAAACTTTAGCAGAACTAAAGGTGGGGCCGTCGTCATACACCTCCTCATGTACTGTGATGGGAAGACAAGACTTCAGACATATATCTTGATGCAAAGTTTAAACTGAATCTAATCAAGTCTTGAACTTCAAGTATCTTTAAGTACCACCTTATTGAATTTTTTCCCCAAAGTTTACCCTGAGAACCTGGTGGAATGCCTAGAGGTAAAACTAACAAAAGTGTGGGGGTTTCTAACACTGAGTGCCACTACCCAAGGATTCAATGAATTTCTGTTCTCCTCAAATTTCTGCTCTCAGTCTGGAGGGCCAGACAGACATTGATGAATCAGGTCCAGGTTGCACCTGAGGAGTGGATTCAGTGACTTCCAGGGAATGACGTAGGCATGCCTCCCTCCACACCTTGCATGCGCTACAGTAGACTGTCTGAGTAACCCTCAAAAAACCATCCCCCCTCTTTATGTTTAACCAAAGGATGCACTTTTTTTCTCAAAAATAGCCTGGTTCTTTCAAAAAGAAATTTTCTAATTACTGCCCACATGCTTTTTTTTCTATGGTAATGGTAATAGGATTCATAAAAACATAAATTGAGCCTGGTGCCACGGTACAGACCTGTAGTCCCAACTATTCAGAGGGCTGATGTGGGAGGATCACTTGAACCCAAGAGTTCAAGTCTAGCCTGAACAACATAGTAAGACCTTTGTCTCTAAAATATAGATAATATATATATAATAATGTTAATATTGATTAGCTAATCACATCTATAATTATATGCAATACATTATCTAAGATATTTATTATATATATAAACTAAAGAAGTTATGCTAAAAGACATTCTCACAACTTCCGCCAAGATAGCGACCGGGTAGCTTGGTCTGTGAGACCTCCGCAGAAGAGGACACAGAAAGACTCGGGGTTTCTCCCTGGGGGCCTGCTCCCAACACGGAACTCGGCCACTGACACTGCAGAAACATCACAGCGGGCCAGCGGCTCGCCGCCGCTGCAAGTGACTCGGGGCTCGCCGCCACCGCAAGCGTCTCGGGGCTCGCCGCCGCAAGCAGCTCAGCTCGCTGCTGCGGTCCAGACACTCGTCGCTGTCGCTGCTGCGGCTGGACACCGTCATCGCCGCTGTGGTCCTGGAACCGTCTCCGCCACGGTCTAGATACGGATGCCTCCGCAGCCTGTGCCTGAGGTGATCCACCCCTCCACAGAGGATATGTTGAGACTAAGATCACTGCCGCTGCCACTGCCACTGCCACCACCACTGCCGCGTTGACTTCCGGGTGAGCCTTAGATCTCCTCCTGTGAGCCCATTCCCAGCTGGCACCTCTCAGGCTCCCTCCCTGGTGGGACAAGCAACTGAGATAAAGACCATCTGGAGCCATGAGACAGCACCACCTGCTGGCGACTCAAGGTAACAACACCAAAAGGGGAAACTGACCCATTGAATAAACTTGCCAGCTTG
>CAUYQG010112647.1:0-12002 GCA_963574415.1 Tarsius wallacei | reverse complement strand
ATGTAAGACCACAGAACTCCTAGAAGAAAATGCAGCTTTTTGATATTGGCTGTTACACCGAAGATCAGGGTATAAGAGCAAAAATAAATAAATGGACTACAGTCAGCTCAAAAGCTTCTGCACAGCAAAAGAGACAACAAAATGGAAAGGAAGCCCGTGGGCTGGAAAAGAATATTTGTAAACCATATATCTGAAAAGGAGTTAATATCAGGAATTTATAAAGAACTCATATAACTTAATAGCAAGAAAACTTATAACTCAATAAAAAATGGGTGGAAGACCTGAATAGACATTTCTCTGAAGACGGCATAAAATGGCCAGCAGGTGTATGAAAGGATGCTCAACGCTACTAACCGTCAGGGAAATGAGAATAAGAAATACTGTGAGATATCACCTCACTCCCGTTAGAATAGCTATTATCAAAAGACAAGAAATAATAAGTGTTGGTAAGGGTGTGAACGTCTCTCTTTCTCTTTTTTTTTGAGTTGGAGTCTCACTCCATCGCCCATGCTGGAGTGCAGTGGCATGCCCGCGGCCACTGCAGCCTCGACCTGCTGGGCTCAGGCGATCCTTCCGCCTCAGCCTTCCAAGTAGCTGGAACTATAGCATGTGCCACCATGCCCGGCTAACTTTTTTGATTTATGTAGAGATGAGGTCTCACCGAGTTGCCCAGGCTGGTCTCAAACCCCTGGGCTTAAGCAATCCTCTCACCTCCCAAATTGCTGGGATTACAGGCATGAGCTACCGTGCCCAGAAATATACCTTCCTTTTTTTTTTTTGAGTTGGAGTCTCACTCTGTTGCCCAGACTGGAGTGCAGTGGCTGTTCCCAGCCACTGCAGCCTCCATCTGCTGGGCTCCGGCAATCCTTCCGCCTCGGCCTTCCAAGGAGCTGGAACCACAGGTGTGCGCTGCCACGCCCGGCTCAGTGTCTCGCCAAGTTGCCCAGGCTGGTCTTGCCCTCCTGAGTTCAGGCAATCCTCTCGCTTTGGCCTCCCAAAGTGCTGGGATTACAGACTTGAGCCACCGCACCTGGCGTGTGTGTTTTTTTGTTTTCTGAGTCGAGGTCTTACTCTGTCACCAATGCTGGAGTGCAGTGGCGTGATCATGGCTCACTGCAGCCTTGGTCTCCTGTCTCAGTCTCCTGAGCAGCTGGGACTACAGACATGTGCCTGTATGCCTGGCTTATTTTTTGATTCCTTTGGTAGAGACGAGATCTTGCTGTGTGGCCTATGCTGGTCTCAAATTCCTGGGTTAAGGTGATCCTCTTGCCTTGACCTCCCACGGTGCTGTGGTTATAGCTGTGAGCCACCGCATCTGGCCAATAACTGGATTTTTTATGAAAGTTTTGAAGAACAGGATTTTTATGTATTGTCAAAGTATTTTCCCACAAAATTCTGATTAATTACATGGGAGAAATAGTCACTTTACAGAGGAGAAACCTGGCAGACGTCACCACCATTAGTGGACAGTTCGACATCATGTGTCACTTGGTGTGGTTCGCTGGGAAGGTCACTTCTGTGGTGCTCCTGCCAAAAAAATGCTTAGATTTACATGTGAAGAAACAGCAAACAAACCCAAGTAGAAGGCACATTCTACAAAGAAACTGGCCTGTTGTTTCCCTCAATGACAGAGGGAGTGGGAACAGTTAAAGTAGCCTGAGGCGACAGCGCCACCAAAGCACCAGGTGATTGTAGCTCTGACTCTGAACCAGGACCCTTTTTGCTTTTGTTGCTGTCGCGGACACTGCTGGAAGGACTGGCAAACGAATGAGGTTATATAACGACATAGTATTGTATTGCTGTTGATTTCCAGATTTTGGTAATGTCCCTGTAGTTATGAGAGGAGATGAGAGGTGTGCTGTTCTCAGGAGAAGACAGGGAGGGGCTGAGAGGTGAAGGGGCGTCCTGTTGGCAACTTTCTCTCGAATGGTTCAAGAAAAATGTTTGTGTGTATATATTTAAAAAACGAGAGCTGCCAGCACTTTGGGAGGCCAAGGTGGGAGGATTGCTTTCATCCAGGAGTTCGAGACCAGACCAGGCAACATAGTGAGACCTTGTCTCTGCAAATAATAAAAAAATTAGCCGGGCATGGTGCTGCGCACCTGTAGTCCCCGCGGCTCAAGAGGCTGAGGTGGAAGGATTGCCTGAACCCAGGAGGCCAAGGCTGGGCTGAGCCATGATCGTGCCACTGCACTCCAGCCTGGGTGACCGAGTGGGACCCCCAGCTCAAAAAAAAAAAATCGAGAGTGGTAAATCTTATGTGATAAAATGTTAATAAATGAAGAGTCTGGGTGAAGGCTGTATGAGGGGGACCCCCAAAAACCTAGAATTATCTTTTGGAGGCTGGGCTCCTTGTAATACACTCGGAATTTGTTCCTCTGGATTGAACGGTCAACCGCAGTTTTTATCTGGAGGTTTTGCGAAGGTCGCGTCACGATTTGTGGAGGAAACATCTTGAGTCGTGGCAAACAGGTGGCCGGTTCTTCCCCCATGCCAGGCACCTGCCCACACTGTGCTGGGCGTTCAGGGGTTTAGTGCCCAAAACGGCACGATCCCCCGCCCCGCCCCCCTGCTTACCTGATTGTTCCCAGCAACATGGTTTTTGTTTCCCCAATTTACAAAGTCCTCCGAGGGAAATGTTTTACCAATGTGCAAGAGGCGGAGAAACGCAAACAAGCAGACAAACCGGTAGAAGCACCGAAAGGCATCAAAACTGACGAGTTCGAAAACCGCTCCGAGCAGTGGAAAAAGCATCTCGATCGGTATCTTGCATCAAACGCAGAGTACTTTGAAGGCGACTGAAGTTTAAACATGTAGGAATAAATACACAATCTTACGAATTCCGGATTATCTGCGTTCCCCCCGTGGGAATGTTTTGAACCTTTCTTGAAGTTTTTATGTAAATTTGAACCGATTTCAAAAGGCAGAGGTACAGACAAAATTGTCAGAAGTGATTCCACATTTAAATGGAACTTTTGAAACAAGCTGCGTTGCCCACCCCCCCGCCAAGCCTTGGAGACCGAGGGCAAGCGGGGGAGCCTCCAGCTCTGTGGTTTTGCACACGTGTCTGTAGTGTTGCTACGTCGTGTGCTTGTCTTGGCCATCTTGGGCTCACAAGGAAATGTCTTCCCACAGGTGGTTGATGAGCGTGACTTTTTTGAGATCATGCCCACTTACGCCAAGAACATTGTGGTTGGGTTTGCAAGAATGAACGGGAGGACCGTCGGAATTGTGGGCAACCAACCTAAGGTGGCTTCAGGTAGGAGGGAGACGCGCTCAGAACCTCGAGTGGGAGGGTTGGGGGCCGGGGCTGCCCGGGTCTGCGGTGTCTGGTCCGCCTTCTGCCTTTTCTTCGGACTTGGCCTTTTAGGCCCAGAGGAGAAACCTCAAATGGGTGGTTTGAAAGCAACAGTCTCTTTTAATCTCTCAAAATGCTTGTTGCTGTTTCTCCCCCTTTTCTTTCTTTTTTTTTGAGTTGGAGTCTCACTCTGTCGCCCAGGCTGGAGTGCGTGGCACACTCACGGCCACCCCTGCTGGGCTCAGGCGATCCTTCCGCCTCAACCGTCCAAGTAGCCGGAACTTCAGGCGCACGCTACCACGCTCAGCTAACTTTTTTGATTTATTGTAGAGAGAGGTCTCGCCAAGTTGCCTGGGCTGATCTCGAATCCGCAGGCAGAAGCAATTCACTCACTTTGGCCTCCCAAAGTGACCACCCTGTTTTGATTATGGTAGCATATTTGGTCTTGAAGTTGACCTTTTTTTTTCAGAGTTGAGAAAGAAGAATTTACTGAGAGGATGGAAAAGCTCCCACAGTGGGAGGGGACCCCGAGGGGCTTGCCCCATTCGACTTTTTTTTTCCTCCTTCAATAGTGTGTTGGCTATTCTAGGTCTTTTGTCTTTCCATTTACACTTGAGAATTATTTTGTTGCTATCTAGAAGAAGACTTGCTAGGATTAAGATTGGAATTGTGACGAATTTATAGATCACCTTGGAAAGAACTGGCATATTGACAGTACAGATGCTTCTCAACTTACAGTGGAGTTATGTCCTGACAAGCCCATTGTAAGTTGAACATATCATAGGTTGAAAATGCATTTAATACCCTGAGAAACCCGTCATAAAGCAAAACAACATTGTAAGTCAAACCACTGTAAACCAGGGAACATCTGTATTGAGTCTCCTTATCCTTGAACATGGGCTTTCTCTCCATTTATTCAATTGGTTCCCCCCCAGCTTTATTGAGGTATAATTGACAAATAAAAATTGTATCTGTTTAAGGTATACAATGTGATGATTTGGTGTACATGTACATTACGAAATTATTACCACAATCAAGCTAGTTAACAGATTAGTTGCTTTACATAGTTACCTTTTAGTTGTGGTGAGAGCACTTGACATCTGCTCTCACAGGAAAGTTCAAGTTTGCAATGCAGTATTATCAACTGCAGTCACCATGGTGTGTGCATTACATTCCCAGAACTTATTCATTTTATAACTGAAAGTTTGTACCTGTCGCCCAATATCTTCCCATTCTCGGCCCCTGGAGAGCATCGTTTTACTTTCTGCTTCTGTGAATTTGACTTTGTTGGTTTCCATATGTGAGTGAGATCACATCGTATTTGTCTTTCTGTGACTGGCGTATTTCCTTTACATAAACTTCCGCAGGCTCACCCATGTTGTTGCAAGTGGCAGAATTTCCTTCTTTTTATGGTCGAAGAATAGGCCTGTGTGTTGTGTGACATCTTCTTTTCTCTCTTTCTTTCTTTTTTAGGGAAAAACCATAGGGCTTTATTATTCCCATCACAAAGGGCAGGTCTTCACAGGGCGGGGGAGCGAGCCCTTGGCGGAGGCGGCCCCTGCGTGCCGGTGATGAGCGGGCTCGCGGGACCACGATGACAGAGTCCCCGTGCAGGGACACCTTGGAGATGTGGCGCCCCCGTGGACCGGCTTGGACTTCCTCCTGCCCTCACTGCTCTCGGGGCGCTCGGTCCACACCTCCGTCACGTCCCCCGTCGCAGTGCTGTCGAAGGCGTCACACCCCCAGGGGCTTCTTGTGGTGAGGCAGTTGATACGCCCCTGGTTGTTGCTCGTCAGACCTGTGAGCCCAGAGGGTGGGCCCGTGTTCGACTCCTCTTCCTCCTGCTCTGCAGCTCTCGGGCTTGCTGAGGGGGCTCGTGGGGCCGCGGCGCTCTCGGCTCACTCGCGTCTCCTCCACTGGCTTCTGCCCTGAAGACTCGTGTTCTTTGTCCAGTCACTTGTTGTTAGACACCGAGATTGTTTCCACGCCTTGGCTGTTGTGGATAGTGCTGCAGTGAACATGGGGGTGCAGATATTTCTTTGAGATGCTGATTCCATTTCTTAGGAAATGTCCCTGGAGTGGAATTGCTGGAGCCTCCGTCTGTGACTGTACCAATTTTATTTAGTTTTTTAAAATTTCTTTCATTCAGAAATCCTGTCGTTTTCTTCATGTACATCTTGTATGTAGTTTGTCAGTTTTTTATCTAAGTATTTCATTTTAATGCTGATGTAATTGGTATTTTATTTTTTATTTCAAAGTCTACTTATTTACTGATGACATATAGGAAGGGATTGCTTTTTGTATATTAATATTAATACCTATCTTGCAACCTTGCTGTATCCCTTGTTAGTGCTAGCATTTTTCCTGTCAATTCTTTCAGATTTTATTTACTTATTTTTTTGAATTGGAATCTCACTCTATCACCCAGACTGGAGCGCAGTGGCCACTCCCGGCCACTGCAGCCTCGACCTGCTGGGCTCTGGCGATCCTTCCGCCTCAGCCTTCTGAGTAGCCGGAACTATAGGCACATGCTACCATGCCTGGCTAATTTTTTTTGTTGTTGTTTATTGTAGAGATGATGTCTCGCCAAGTTGCCCAGGTGGGTCTCGAGCCCACAGGCTCAGGCAGTCCACTTGCCTCGGCCTTCCAAAGTGCTGGGATTACAGGCTGAGCCACCGAGCCCGGCCTCGATTTTCTACATAGACAGTTATGTCCTCTGTGAACAAAAGACAGCCTAGTTTGATTTCTTTCTTCCTAATCTGCATAACTTTTGTCTTCTTGCACCTTCCAGGACTTCTAGTACAGTTTTGAAGAGCAGTGGTGAGGGGACATTCTCGCCTTGTTCCTGATCTTAGTGGGAAAACTTGTAGTTTCTAATAATTAAATGTGATGTGAGTCGGAGGTTTCTTACAGGTATTTTTTATAAAGTTGATGAAGTTCACCTCTGTTCCTAGTTTGTTAAGAGTTTTTGTCGTGAATGGATATGGAATTTTGTCAAACATTTTTTGTGTTTGTTCATATGATCATGTGATTTTTCTTCTTTAGACTGTTGATGTAATGGGTCATATTAATTGATTTTCACCTGCTGAATCAACCTTGCATACCTGGGATAAATCCCACCTGTTTGTTGTGTGTAATTATTTTTATACATTGTTGGATTCAACTTCCTAATATTTTGTTGGAAATTTTTCATATATGTTCGTGAGAGATATTGAGGTGCAGTTTTCTTGCAATGTCTTTGTCTGGTTTTGGTAATAGAGTAATGCTGGACTCATCGAACAAGTCAGGAAGTATTTCTTCTGCTTCTATTTTCTGGAAGTGATTGTAGAGAATTAGTATAATATCTTCTTTAAATGTATGGTAGAATTCACCAGTGAAACCATCTGGGCAGCATTTGCTTTTAAAATTATGTAGGAAATACATGCTGGGATTATAAAACAAAGTGCCCTAATCCTGGTTTTTATATTTGCTCATGTAGCTTATGTTCTGGAGTTTGTCATCTCTTCATGCAGCTTTGTGACGTTGTCTGGTGTTCCTTGCCTTCAACCTGAAGGTCTCCCTTTAGCATTTTTCTGTGGAGCACGCCGGATGTCATTGAACACTTCAGCTTTTGTTTATCTGGGAACGTCTTGATTCTTAGTTTCTCTTTATCTCTCTTTTGTTTTCGAGACATCGTCTGGCTGTGTCACCCAGGCTGGGTGTGACCGCAGTTCACTGTAACCTCGAACTCTTGAGTTAAACTAATCCTTTCACCTCAGCCTTCTGAGTAGCTGGGACTACAGCCCGTGCCGCCACGCCCAGCTAGTTTTTTTATTCTTAATTTTTTTGTAGATGTGGGGCTTACTATATTGACCAGGCTGGTCTTGAACTCCTGGCCGCAAGCAATCCTCCTGTGTTGGCCTCCCAAAGTTGTTAAGAGTTGTGAGCCATTGTGGAAAAAGCACTGGCTTTCTTCTCTCATTTTTGAAAGATAGTTTACCACATATAATATTTTGGGCTAACAGTTTCATTCTTTTATCATTTTAAATATGTTATCCTGGCCTCTAGGATTTCTGCTGAGAAATCAGTCGATAACCTAAACGAGGATCTCTTGTAACTGGCGAGTTACTTCTCTCTTGCTGCCTTTGAGATTCTTCGTCTTTCAACAGTGTGACTATAACATGTTTCAGTGTGGTTCTTTAAATTTGTTCTTCTTGGAGTTAGTTGAGTCTCTTATATTTGTAGTTTCATGTCTTGCATCACATTTGGGAAGTTTTTGGACAACATTTCCTCACATTGTCTCTACCGTTTTCTCCCAGTCTTCTCTTTCTGCTTTGTGTGTTGGTTCACTTAATGGTGTCCCACAGGCACCTTCGCTTCTGCTTGCTTTTTTTTTCTTCTTCTCAAGATTGGACAACTTCAGATTGTCCTACCTCCGTATTCCTGGCTCTTTCTTCTTCCTGCTCCGATCTTCTGTTGAACCCCTGTGGTGAATTTTTCATTTCAGTTATTGTACTTTTCAGCTTCAGAATTTCTGTTAGGTTCCTTTTTATAATTTCTCTTTACTGATATTCTCATTTTGTTCATACATTAGTTTCATGATCTCCTTTAGTTCTTTGCCCATGCCTCCTTTCCTTTTCCAAACATATTCAAGGCCACTGTTTCGAAGTGTTTGTCCAGTAAGTTCAGTGTCTGTGCTTCCTTAGGGACAGTTTCTGTCAGTTTATTTCATTCACTCGAGCAGCCATACTTTCCTGTTTCATTTTATATCTTTGATCTTTTTGGGTTGAAAATGGGACATATGAATGGTATCAGATTTTCCTCATTTCCCAGGGATTTTAGGAGGTGTTGCACAGACAGGAGTGTGGTGGAGTAATCATAGCTCACTGTAGCCTTGAATTCCTGGGCTCAAGCCATCCTCTTGCTTCAGCCTCCTGAATACCTAGGACTATAGACACGTACCACCATGCCCAGATAATTTAAAAGAATTACTTTTTGGCAGAGTCTTGCTGTGTTGACCAGGCTGGTCTTGAACTTTTGACTTCAGGTGATCCTCCTGCCTTGGTCTCCCAAAGTACTGGGATTACAGATGTGAACCACCACGCCCAACCTGCTGTTTTTTGATTGTTGAGTGCTGTAATAGTCCTTTTATCCAGAGTCTTTCCCCAACTGTGTTCCCAAAGATTGTACTTCTTGTCATGTGTGGTCACTGAAGTCTCTGTTCCTTAGCTTTTGTTTTTGACAGAAATTTTCTTGAATACCGGGAGCTAAAACGAACAAACAAACAAGGAAACTCCTTGTTTTCACATTGGCTCTATGTTGGGGCTTTCCTTTGATGCTTAGCTGGACTTGACCTAAGTTTTGGGATTAGCCTGAAGTTAAAGCTTGAGGTCTTCCCAGGCCTTTAGTTTTGTAGTGTGTTTTCATTTTCACTTATCTTAAGGTATTTTCTAATTTCCCTTTCTCAGGTCTTTTCTGATTATGCACCTGGTTCTAGGCATAGGTGTCTCCTTCTGCACTCCCCTGTATAAACAGGTGCTTGTGAATGCAGATTTCCCAAAGAAACTGCTTGGCTTTTTCTCAGGCCTCAGGTAGTCTCAGCAGCAACCTTTCACCCGGTTATCTGCAGGACATTTCTATGCCCTACTGTGCTTTGGAGCAGTGCCCGCCACACTTCCAGCTGGGGTAAGTCTTGAGTGAAACAGAGACGTGCGTCCTGCATCAGTGCCTCAGGCAGCCCCGACACTGAGAGCCGATTCACACAGTAATCCGGGAATGGGGTCTGCTCTGCTGGCCCAGAGCCAGGGGATGGGGCGAGCGTAATTCAAAAGCCACTAAGCTTTTCTGCCACTTTTTTTTTGAGTTGGAGTTTCACTGTCATGCAGGCTGGAGGGCAGTGGCACGCCCACAGCCCCCGCAGCCTCCACCTGCTGGACTCAGGTGAGCCTTCCGCCTCGGCCTTCCAAGTAGCTGGAACTATAGGCGTGTGCTACCACACCTGGCTAATTTTTTGTGGAGACGAGGTCTCGCCAAGTTGCCCAGGCTGATCTCGAACCCCTGGGCTCAGGCAGTCCTCTCACCTCCACTTCCCAAAGTGCTGGAATTCCAGGTGTGGGCTACTGTGCCTGGCTTTTTTTTTTTTTTTTTAATAGCAAGACAGGGAAAACTCGAGTCTTTTGTCTGAGCCGCCTCCCAGGCCTGGTTCCGCCACCAGGTCACTCACTGTCTTCTCTGCACTCGTTGTCATGGTTGAGGAACTCCAAGGCTCTGACCAGCGCTTGCGCTCTGCGATTGACCTGTTCATTACCATGCCTGGCTTCTGCCTCTTCGAATTTGCCTCTTTTTTTCATTCAGCATTTACTTGGTTGTTGTAAACCTTTGCCTATTTTCCAGAGCTCTGACCGAGTTTGGTCTGACAGTTTCATCTTGTCTTCTAGCATGTCTTGGGGGACGAGAGCTTGGAGTCTCCTATTCCACCATGTGTTTAAAATTAGAAAACGTGTTTACAGTTAATAGTTTACACATATGGAAAATGCATTTTGTTGTAAGTTACACGCCATAAAATGCACATTTGATAAGTGTTCGTTTGGACAATTCTACAACAGAACATACCCTTGTATTCACCATCCAAAATAATATATGGAACAGAACCATTTTATCATCTCAGAAAAATACATTCTGAGGCAAGTGCTACCTTTTTTTTGAGTTGTCTTTTTGTTGTTGATTCCTAGATATGAACTGCAAATATTTTCTTCCAGGCCAGTGTCTTGCCTATTTATTCATTTATTTTTGAGTCGGGGTCTCTCTGTTACCCAGGCTGAAATGCAGTGGCATGATTTTGGCTCTCTGCAGCCTCATTCCTGGGCTCAGTGATCCTCCTACTTTGGCCTCCCTAGTAGCCAGGCCTGTAGGCGCATGCCACTATGCCTGTCTAATTATTTTGACTTTCTTTTGTAGAGACGAGGTCTTGCTATGTCGCCCAGGCTGGTCGTGAGCTCCCGGGCCCAATTAATCCTCCTGCCTTGAGCTCCAAAGTGCTGAGATTCAGGCATGAGCCACTGTGCCTGGCCAGTTTACTTTCTTCTTTTCTTCTGCAGCTCTTCAGGTCCAGGTTCTTGTCTCGTGCCTGGAAGGAATGAGGGGCACAGACGGTCAGAAGTTGAGAAAGCGGGGTTTATTGACAGACTCTTGCAAATTTGATGAGGCCCCACTGATCAGTGTTTCGTTTATGGTTACAGCTTCATTTGTCCTGTTCAGGAAATCTTTGCCTGCTATGAGAGTGTCAAGACCGGTGCTGTTTTCTGTTAGCATTCTAGATCTGGGCTTTGTGTTTAGGTCTGTGGTTTTGAATTAGTTTTGATGTTTAGAGGGAGACAGGCGTTGACTCATTTTTTCCCCAAACAGCTATTTTGTCGTTCCATCATCATTTGTTTAAAAATGCTTCCTTTCCACATTGAATTGTTTTGGTGCCTGATCAGAATCAGGGGTGTGGGTCTGTTTCTTCGCAATCTGTCACAGTCTATTTCGTTGTGGTTTGTGTCTACTTTTTTGCCGGTGTCATGTTGCCTTGGTTATTTATTGTAGCTTTATGGTTCTCATCCTGGGGCAGTTTTAATCTCTTGGGGACACTTGGCAATGCTGGAAACAGTCTTAGTTGTTGCAGATGGAGTGTGGCGCATGCTATGGGCATCTTGGAGGTAGAGGCCAGAGAGGCTAAACATCCTACAAATATAGGACAAGCCCCGTTAACGAGAAAATTATCTAACCTAAAATGCCAGTAGTGCCAGTGTTAAGAAACCCTGCTTTATACATAAGTCTTGAAGTCAACTAGTGTGAGACCCTCAGTTTTGTTCTTTTTTAAAAATACAGTTTTGGTTATACTATCTCCTTTGTACGAATTAGAATCGGCTTGTCAATTCCTCCCAAAGAACCTTCTACAATTTTTTACTTTTTGGATTCAGAGTCTGACTGAAGCCTGGAGTACAGTGGCGTGGATCACAGCTCCCCACAGCCTCAACTTCCTGGGCTCAGTTGATCCTTTTGCCTTAGCCCCTAGTGACTGGGACTACGGGCACATGCCACCGTGCCCAGCTTACTGTTTTCATTTTTTGTAGAGATGAAATCTTGCTAAGTTACCCAGGCTGATCTCGAACAGGCCTCTCAAGGTGCTGGGATTACAGGTGTGAGTCACTGTGCCCAGAATCTCCCATAGTTTTGGGAGGAATTGCTTGACAGTGTAAATCTGTGCTGTACTGGTGTAGATCAGTGAGGGAGAGAATGGATATTTTAACAATATGTAATCTTCTGGCCTGTGAGCATATTTTTCTTTTTTTTTTTTGAGTTGGAGTCTTACTCTGTCGCCCAGGCTGGAGTGCAGTGGTCGCTCCCAGCCACCGCAGCCTCGACCTGCTGGGCTCCGACGATCCTTCCGCCTCAGCCTTCCGAGGAGCTGGAACTACAGGCACGCGCTACCACGCTCAGCTAGTTTTTTGATTTTTTGTAGAGATGAGGTCTCGCCAAGTTGCCCAGGCTGTTTTCAAACCCGTGGGCTCAGGCAGTCAACTCACCTTGGCCTCCCAAAGTGCTGGGATTACAGGCTTGAGCCACTGCGCCCAGCCGAGCATTCTTTTCTGTAGGTTTTTCTTTTCTCTCTTTTCTTTTTTCAAGAGACAGGGTCTCAGTCTCTCACACAGGCTGGAGTACAGTGGTGTAATCATAGCTCATT
>CAUYQG010112644.1:0-18628 GCA_963574415.1 Tarsius wallacei | reverse complement strand
AGTTCCAGCTACTTGGAAGGCTGAGGCGGAAAGATCGCCGCAGCCCAGCAGGTCGAGGCTGCGGTGGCTGGGAGCGGCCACTGCACTCCAGTCTGGGCGACAGAGTGAGACTCCAACTCAAAAAAAAAAAAAAAAGTAAATAGGAATGCCTCGCAGTGCACAGAGAGGACTTTTAAGAATGGAGGCCACGTGTGTCCTCTGCCTGGTGCCCACAGTGGTGCTGCCTCGAGTGCCCCTGAACTGGAGTGGGGTTATAGTAACACAGAGCCCAGTGTGCGGGAACACTAATTTTAGGGACACTCCAGGGTTCAGACTCCTTCAAACAGAGGTACTACAAGATCATAGACTTCAATCTTTTTCAGACTTTCAGTGGACAGAAATGCATCTCCTCTGGCACCCCATGGTCACCAGGACTGTCCTTTAACACAGATCTGGTATCCTACAGAGCATGGATGCCACTCAGACTCCCATTCAGGAGAAATGACACAACAAGATCACAAGCACACATATGATCATTCAGCCTGAGGGGACATCTAGGACAAACTAGAAACTGATCCTGAACCAATAGGAGGATTGGTGGGTATTCCACAGATTTCCCACAATCCAAGGGAGACAGGCCTTGTCAGCCTCTCAGCCCAAAGAAAATACCCACTCCTATGACTGTTCACTGCTGCCTCCCCTTCAGGTCTTTCTACTGTTAGTTGGGGCCATACAATATGTTCATGAAGCCAAGATGCCAGGTGTGTCTCTGTGAGAGATCATAGAGCTGCCTAAGGAGGAGAAGCAAGAAGTGGAGGAAAGAGAACCAGGTCTGGAAAAGCGGGCTTCACAGGTCACAGCCTTCCCTGCTATCAGCCTGTGACAAGGAGATCAGGGACACATGTATTCCAAAACCCTACCAGCCTACTGGCTGGGAGAAGGCCTGCCCTCCTTTTTTCTCCAAACTCTCCTTCCCAACCCTCCCTCTCTGCCAGACATAGCCAGGCTTGGGGACAAGCGGCCTGCAAAGTATGCATAAGTTGAAGGTGTCCCCCAGAGAACCACATCCATCCTATTTGCTGAAAGGTACAGTCATCATTAACACTGAAGTTCTCCAGCCACTAAGCAGGAGGTCTAAGTGGTCTTGGTGGCTTCGTGTAGCCTCAGCTAGCCTTGGCTCTAGAGGCTGAGGGGCCAGAAATACTGAACCTTCCGAAGTCAAAGGGTCACCGCAGGCCTGAATGGGTCCCAGCTGGGTCTCCCTTCTCCTTGCTGACAATTGCCTTCCTCTCATTGGTCTGAGGGCCTCACCATCCAGCCTCTAGCCAACCTTCCTGTCCAATCTCACTGGCTGGCTCACATCCCATCTTGCTGCTCTCTGTCCCAGCTCTAACTATCCTTGCTATGTGACCTCCAGTTGCCCTTTCTGTCCAATCTTTGATTGACCCCACTGTTCTTCCCAGTGGCCTTTCTGTCTATTTGGCAACATCTGCTGTCAGTGTCTAGAATGGTCTGTAACTAGGTCTGGGGCAGGGGTGGGTAGGCTGGGGAGTATGAACCCCTACAACAGACCCCCAAGTTAGAAGGAAAAGCAGGGCTTTGTAGCAGGGCTGAGCTCTGCTCAGACCCTCAGGATCTACCTCCTGTACTGGTGGGTCAGGCTGTGCTGGAAGTGAGGCATGATTTTTGAGCACTGATCAGTGGGGTCTGTCTTAAAGTTGCCCTTTCAGCCTGGGCCTGCCTGCTTTCTCTCTCATTCCTCCAATAGCCATCAAACACTAAGTCTGTTCCTGGTTACAGCAGGTGCCAAGCCGGATTTGCTTATCCCAGGATCTGAAAACTGAGATGCTGATTGTTCCCTCACTGGCCAGGCTTCCTGCTCTAAAGCCCCAGGAGGCAGTGATCTCAGAATGCAGGCCTGAATGGACAGATGGCGAATCAGAAGTTAGCCATCCCCAACACTCCCTGGACACCCCCTAGGCTGAGTGCCTGGTCTAGGGACACAGGGAGAGGAAGGGTGTCTTTGGGAAGAGCTGGTGAATAGGGTCAGGTGGAACTTCTTGGGATTTGGGAATCTCCAATGTCTAAGACTATTGGTTAGGTCTCGGAATAGACAGCTCAACTTGGCCCAGAATTTCTGTCACAACTCACTTCTCATCCTCCCATTCAAACATTACATCAGGAGCTACACAAAGGAAATAGGCCTGGGAATGACACACCTACCAAGGGGCTCCCTCACCAACCCAGTGAATGATGGGAACCACCCCTGGTCCATCCTAAAGGATAATCCCAAGGGGCCCAAGCAGTATCTCATCAACAGCATTCTCCTCACTCCACCAATCCTGGGGCCCAATGAATGGTTAGTGGGAACTCTGGCAGGCCAAGGCAGGAAATGGAGCCATCCCATCAAACCATTCAGTGAAGTGAGAACCCCGACTGGGGATCCCTCTCATCTACGCTTGGTAGAGTGGCCAGAGCTCCTAGCTTACCAGGAGACCAGACCTTGGAGCTCTAAAGAAACAATCCTCAGAAAAGGCTATCTTCTACAGAATCAGTCACTCTGAAGCCATGGGTTCATTTAATTTTTTCATTCATTCAACAAACACTTTTGGAGCACATCACTCTGTTCTGGGCTGCACTGGTTCTCAGCACTCAGGATTCTCCAGTGAAGGGTGACCTGGCCCCACCTGCAAGGAGTTTTCACCTGCTTTCCCCTACTGCTTCCAGCATAATGGTATCATCCCCCAGCTGGGCACAGAGCCTGGCATCTTAGCAGGAGCGAACTAAATTCTGTTGTTTACTGATTGGCTTGTGGTGAGGAAACAGCTTATAACACATAATTATTAAAATAAATTACTCTCAGGGAATTTTCTATATCATTAATTTATGCAATAAACATTGATGCACATTCTATATGCAACCCTGGGCTGGGGACACAGAGATGAGACACCTTGGTCCTGCTCTGAAGGAGATCATAGGACGAGTCAGAGGCCAAAGACTGCAGTTTGGTGGGTCCCCACAAGGGGATGCATGTGGTTTGTGGAGCACAGGAATGCTGCCACTTTGGCCATCTGCATGCCCAGTTCTAGCCACACTTCTTTGACGCAACCATTACACAAGTGAAGTTTGTGACATCCTAGGCCTACAGAGCCCAGCCCTGGCAACCTCACTGGTCAAGCAGATTTTGTCCCTCAACTTCATTCACTCCTATTGACAATCTTTCCTCACATGGGTCCCTTTGCCTGAAATGCCTTTTCTCTTCCTACTCCTTTTCTGCATGTCAGAATTCTGGACCTCATTTAAGACAAGTTGGTATAATTTTAGCTAACATTAAATGAACCTTTCTCTGTATGCCAACCCCTCCCCTTGGCACTTTACACATGTCCTCTCTTTAAACTCTGTTCTGTCCAAAGACCATGTCCTTGCCTGCATCCTCTGCTGAAGGGGCTCAGGTCCTGGCTAATTATGCCTGGTGGTCCCTCTCTGGACTGGAAGCTTGAGAATGTGGTCTAACTCACAGATCTAACAAGTAGCTTCACCACTGAACCTCTCTGGGCCTCAGTGCCTCCTCTAGCAAATGGAGATAACAGCACCACAGTGTTGTGAGAAGACTGAAAGAAAGCTTAGAGAGTCAGACCACGGTGGATGACTCATGGTAGGTGCTCAGTGAAACAGTGGCTAAGTCAGCAAGTTTTCAACAACACTTCCTTTCCGCCATAAAAACACCTCCATACACACCCAGTACTTCATTCAATATTTGAGCGCCTACTATGTGCCAGGTGCTGGCTGGATACCTCAGTGTAGCTTCTGTTATACAAAAGGCTATAACTTTTGCCCCTTTTTGCAAACAAGCCAGAGCCTTGTGCTCACTCACCCTGTGTATGGGACAGTCCTGGGGCTGTAGCTGAGCCAAACCCAGCCTTCTGAAGGGCAACCCATGAACTCTTATAATCACAAGGGACAGAAAACTAGCGGGAGAACATAATGACTGGGTTCTGCCGCCCCCTGGTGTCAGTATATTCCTACCATCCAGGCTGGAGAGCTGTGAGAAGGTGCTACCTGTTCATGCTCCCTGTGCAAAGCCAGGTTTTCTTCATTTGTGAGGCATGTCCCCAGCTGGCCAGAGAGCCACCTCTTCTGCCTGGAGCTTTACCATCTGTCCCAATTCCAAACTGCCATCTTGAACCCCCTGGGGTGACCCTAAATCTAAAGCCAGTCTTCCACCCTAATGGGAGCCAAGAGAGAGGTAGGGGAAGGATCTAGTGGAACTGAGCTGAGTCAGAGTATGCAAATCTGCACCTGCCCTGAACATCTAGTGAGATGTCTACCACACCAGTCTTTGGACTGGTAGCCCTGCCCTACCCCACCAGGGCCAGCCCCACTTCCCCTAAGACAGGGGTCAGGGCTGGGGGCTCATCTCTTCTCCTTCCTGAACTCAAGCCATCCTCGGGCTATGTCTTTTCTCATCCATAACACTATAACAGCCTCCTACCACTTTCTTGGCCTCCACTCTCCTCTGCTTGGCTCAGCCTGGCCACTGCAGCTAAATAGAGGGCTCCTCTATTTAATAAAACCCTCTCTTCCAGAATCCCCTCCCACAACCCAGATTTCCTAGGCACAAGACCCTGAAGACTCATCCCTCATTGTAGTCCTCCCTGAACATTTTTCTGGTCTGACTTCCTCTACTAGGACTTTGGCAAACATATCTCTGACAAATGCCCCTGTATGCTGCAAAAGCCCACTCAGATGTCACCAATGGTTGGGTACACAGTTGAACAGATTGGACCCTGTACAAGGGCAAAGGGCTGCATCAGCCTGGAGGAAGACGTGCCCTTTTAGAAATTTATCCACCAAGAGCAGTGCTTCTTTCTACTTTGCATGAAGTTGCCATACAGGAGGCAGAAGCTCCAAACCATTGCTCCCATTGTCCCCTGAGAGGCATATCTCGTGTCATTGAGAGCACATTTCCAGCACCGGACCCAGCATCTAACTCATGCTGGACCTATTTTATTTGTCTCCTTGGCTACTGTTCAACACCTAGATGAGATCTAGGCTGGCCCAGAACTCAGTGCTGGCATCTCCAGTGAGGAATGGGACAGACACAGTCTAGAGCACATGGTTGCCCACCCCCCACCCAAGTTAGCTTCTCGTCCGGGGGACTCCTCCTCCCTCTTTATGTCATTCTCTCTCTAAGGCTCCTGGAGGGAAGTCCTTGCCTGGCCCTGCCTTGTCTCCCTAGGGCCAGAATGGGTGGCAAAAGCACATAACTCTACTAAAGAGTGGCATTGCCTCCTGTTTCTGGCTAAAGTAGAAGGGAGCTGGCAGCTTCCCCATGGGGCCCTGGAGATGACAAGGCAGAGTGTGTTCTCAGGTGTGCTCACAAAACTGCAGTTCTTAGCCCAGGAGTCTCCTCTGCCCCCAGAGAAAGGCTGGAGCCCAAGCAAAGCCCCAAGGAGGGTGGAAACATAACTTAGGAATGCCCCCAATGTTTGTTTGGGGTACTCTATTCAATGAGCACCATACACCAACTCC
Source organism: Tarsius wallacei (assembly GCA_963574415.1). Classification (NCBI taxonomy): domain Eukaryota; kingdom Metazoa; phylum Chordata; class Mammalia; order Primates; family Tarsiidae; genus Tarsius; species Tarsius wallacei. Next base: position 13,117 of record CAUYQG010112644.1, on the reverse strand, counting down.
AGCCTCTCACTTTCTGCACTGAGCACTGAGAAGCTTGGCCTCTGCGGAAGAAGCTGCTACCCACCCAAGAGTTGTCCTGCTTGACCACTGCAAGGCCCTCCATGAGACAGATCCCCCACTTTCCTACTAGAGGAGGCATTTGACTACTTTGGGAAATGCTCCACAAGGACAGAAGGTCACTTGGGAGTCACAGTCAGCTAACCTCACTTGATGACAAGGACTCCACATTGTGAGGGACTTATTCTCACAGGCTGCTGAAGACCCCTGCCACAAGTGGCCCTGGAGCCCCAGACACCTCCCTGCAGCCACAGAAACCAAGTCTTCAGAGAGCTGGCTTTGGTTCCATGGTTGGGTGGGGGCCTCCTGAGAACAGGGCAAAGCGGGGAGAGGCTCTGAGACTACTCATCACTCAGATAATAAATGGCGGCTATTACTATCATCATAATCATCATTGTTTTGATTACCCCTGACCCTTACCCCTGACCCCAGTTCTAGCCCTGCCCTTGTTGGTTAGATATGCATCAGGACCAGAGTGGCCCTGCATAGCTTGTCACAGACACTGGCAGACAGAAGGAGCTTAGGGAGCTGAGGGGATTAGAGAGGCTTCACTCATTCCCCCAGCTCAAGGGAAGTATCCCTGTGGCCTAACTCAGGGCAACGATGGGGGTGGGGGAAGTGATTGCCTGGCCCACCAACCTTCCAGGTTCGGGCCTGATACAACCGTGTACTCAGTACAGGTGGATCAATGAAAACTTCAGATCAGATCCCAGTCTGCCAGATATCTGTGTGACACTGGGCAAGCCAATTAACCTCTGAGCCTTGGTTAAAAAAAGGATGGTACCACCAACCTCCTAGAATTTGTTGTGAACATTAAATAACACATGCAAAATCTCAGGTAAAGATTTCAAGAGGGTCAACTTCCTCCCCTTCTTTGGCTCAGAAAGGATTTTGCCACCACTTCTCATGGTAAAATAACAATTAACACTAACATTCACAGGACGTTTGCTCTGGGCTAGGCCAGGTTTAAGGCCAATTTAAGGATCAACCACTTCACATAAATTGTCAGGCTGCATTTGTACATGGAGGTAGGGGTAGGGGGCGGAGTTTCTTTAGTGGTATCTGGGGGACCCAGGGCTCAGAGACAGGAGCGGTTGGTGCAGGTAGTAGAGCTACTAGGTAAGAGGGCCTGTGGTGAGACCCCAGGTGAGGGCATATAAAGGGTGGGGTGAGGGGAGCGCTGAGTAGAGATCCAGCCAGGGTCCTCGTAGAGTCCTAAGAGAGTTCAGGGGTGACTTCTGTGAGGCGGAGGGGAAGAGGCTGGAAGTGGCGGGACACAGTCCCAGGCAGGGCAAAGGAGCCAGGGGAACCCCGATCTACAGAAATCTTGTGTTCTGGCTGAATGGTGGGGCGGGAGGGCTCGTGAGGAGGCCCCTGGCTGGGATCAGGAAGTCCAGGTCAGTCCTGGTTACGCCGCGGACCTGCTGCGGGACCTCGGAGGCCAGCACCCTCGGTTTCTGGTCCCAGGAGATGGACAAGGACGTAATAAGTCTGCCGCCGGCCTTGGCTTGGGGCCTAATCTGATCAGCGGAGGTCCTCGCCATAAGGAGGGGGCGCGAGAACCAGAGGGAGGTTGTGTCAGGGTCGCAGGGAGCAAGGCCCATACGATCTCCGCAGACCCAGCTGCTTTCCAAACCGCGCCCGGAGCCCGCCGGAACTGGGGGCAGAGGGAGAACCTAGGCGGTCCTGGGGACCTTGAAGGGACGGCCCGGCAGCCGGGGATGGGGGCTTCGCGGCCGCGGGGATGTAACATTCCCACCTCGGGCGAAGACCCCACAGCCTACTGGAGACGAGGTCAGGGACACTGACGGGGCGGGGACTCACCCGCGAACAGCCAGAGGGAGCCCCCCGACACGAGGAAGAAGGTCAGCATGGCGGTCAGCGGGGCCCGGCCCGGCCCGGCCCGGCTCGGCCTCCCAGGCCCGCAGCCCCCGGCCCGCAGCCCCAGCAGTAGCCGCGCTGCCACCGCCGCCGCCGCCGGGTATTTTTAGCCCCCGCCCTCCGGCTCCGCAGCCCCCGCCTCCCCGCGCCGCTGCGGAGACTGGGCGGGAGGGGGAGGCGCGGCGCGCGCTCCGCACGGAGCCCACTCCCAGCGCCGCAGCCCGCCGGGTCCTGGGCTCGCCCGCGCAGACAGCCGAGTCGGAACCGCCGAGCCCCCGGCGGGGGAGGGGCTGGCCGCGGGGCGAACCGGCCCTCTCCGCCCCAGTTCCCCAACGTCAGGGCCAGACGTTCTGGGGAAACCGGCTTGGGGGGTGGGGGTTAGGGTTGCGGCGCGCAAGGGCGACGAGAGTCGGAGGGTAACAGAGCCCACCCCGCCGCCGCCCACCCATCAGCGCGCGCCCCTTACCCTGCGCACCTCCCAGTCTGGGCTTTACGGCTGGGCAACACGGGTGGCAGCGGGGTCTTGGTTACCTGTCCTAGGAGGTGCACACGCCTGTGGGCTGGTGCCTGCTGACGCCAACGCCCCCTAGGACCCGAGTTTGCAGACTTTGGGAGCCTCCGGGTGCCGGAGCTGGAGTGGTGAGGGTCTTTCTAGACTCTGACAAAGTGGGCAGCTTGACCAGATAGTGCCCAGATCATCTGGGGACACACATGTTCGGGTCTGAGGCTACACAAGTCACAGGAGGCTCTGTGTGGACTCAGACTGCCCTTTGTGTTCACCAGTGGTAACATGGAGCCACAAGAAGCCACATGCAATCACAGTGTCCCATGTGGACAGACCATCATGATCTTCATGCACAACCACACGTGGCGCACGATATCTCAAGAAGCCCCTCATAGCTATAATGAACGGCCATTTACCCACTGCCATGGTGCCCACACTGCTGGGCTGAGGAGCTGGACACCTTCTGTTTCAGTGTCTAGGATTGAAGGGAGGGAGCCAAGTCGCACATTTTCTGAAAGAATAGGGGTAGGCATTCTGGGAAGATCCCTGTGGACACATACACCTGGATTTCAAGGTCACCTTCTCCCAATACTTTTGCTTGTTCTCCCCAAACGTGGGGCCCACCAGGTCTCCAGCACCGAGGACAGCGCTCAGGCAGCCCAGCCCTCTCTATATGCAGCCCTCCCAGGCCAGGCACTGGCTGAGAAGAGAGGCCAGGAAGAAGAGGGTAGGACACCAAAGAGCAGAGGTCAGGGAGCGGAGGTGGAAGAGCAGACGTCTCTTCAAATCCACTAGAGACCACCTGCCCTGCGTGCATGTGCGCTCACAGCTAAGCAGATGGGGAGTGAATGTTTGGGGGGCCTGAATCCCTAGTATGAGTATAAGGAGTGTGTATGCTCAGGCCTGTCTGTGTGCAGCTTATAGTGGTGCAGATGTGCAGATGAGTGCCTTTGAGTCACTTCCAATCTTTACCTTCTTCACTGTCACAAAATCTCAATTCCTGGGAGAGCCGCTCCTGCTTGAACTCAGGCTCAGCCTGACAGGACTCCTCCAAGAAGTGTCATAGAGGCTGTGTGGTAGGATTCCTCCCAGCAAATGACAGGGCTGTCAGAATCACCCCCACCCCCCACTCCCGCTCCCACTGGCAGCAGATTAACTGAAGACCTGCTGGTGCTCAGGAGGAGACTTGGAGGGAACCAGAAGACCTGGCAAAAAGAACGCATCTCCCCAGACCAGATTGGACTAGGGAGGTGGGCAGATAATTTCTCTATAGGTCGGGGACCAACCGAGTGTTCCTTTACAGAGCAGGGGACCCAGGAGCCGGCAGCAAGTCTCAGGCCCGGCCTCCTCTGCGGCACTCAGCTGCGGAGCACTCGAGGCCCTCGTGTGGCTCCTGGCAGCCTCCTCTTCAGAGTGATGTCATGGGACACATTTAGCCTGGCCTCCAGCAGGATGTCGCATCCGGTTACTTTCCCTACAGATGTCTCTGCTACTTGTGAATATTTTAATTCGAAAACCTGCATTGGATCTGTGACTGATTACAGCTGAGCCAAGAATTTTTCTTTTTTCCTCTGAGCATGGCTTGGCTTCTGAGGGATGGGGGCAGGAAGACCCTGACCCTGTTTGTGGGATCATGACCAGGTATCTCTCCTCTCTAGGCTTGTTCCCTCCACTGAATAAGGGGATTTTCTTTTTCTTGTCCTGTATTTCCAATGTCTTCTTCCCTCTCTTTGGGTCTTCATCTGTGGACTATCTGTGGGCATAGGCAGCTGTGACTCTGAGGCCTCTGGACTGTGTGGGTGTGGGTATGACAGCCATGGAACGCAGCAGGAAGGAACCCAGGGCCCAGAGATGTCCAGGCCGGGCTGGAGAGCCTTTGGATAGCCCTCTTAACCAGCAAGCTTAGCCACCATAGTGGCTAGCTCTATTTACACTGATGTCCTCCCAGGTCAGCATCTCTGTTTTTGGCCCTGGCACAGGATCTGGCCCAAAAGATGTAGAAAATATTATCCCATTTGACAAAGCAGAAAACAAACCCAGAGAGGAAAACAATTGCCTCAGGTCACACAGTCGTTCTGGCCTCCTGACTCCTAATTATTTATTCTTCATTCATTTACTTTTTCAGTTAATGTTCACCAACATGTGTTCTGTGTCTGGCCCCCTCCTGGAAACCAGGGGTGTTGGGGAGACAAATAGGAAGCAGCAATAACAGCAGTCCAGCATGGTGAGTTTATGATGACAGAGTTTATACTGGTTTATCTCAGGGGAAGCCTCCTGAAGGAGAACGTATTTGAGTTGGGCCCTATATCTTGGGGTAAGAGTTTGCCTGATCCTGTTTGTGGGATCATGATCAGGTCTCTCCCCTCTCTAGGTTTGTTCACTCCACTGAGAAAGGGGACTTGCTCTTTCTTGTCTTGGATTTCCAAGGTTTTCTTCCCTGTCTTTGGTGGGGCAAAGCATACCACTCTTAGTTCTGACTCTGATTCTGTCATGATTTTCAGTCGTGGGAAAGCCTCTGCCTCTTTCTGTGTTCATTGGTACAAGAAGGAACCAATCTAGAAGCTTCTGGGCATCAGAAATAATTAGCCATGATTCTGCTGCCTTTTCATCATTGCATTTGAGTGGTCACCCTCTGGGCCTGCAAGATCCAGTGTCCCCCCATCTAGTCTGCTTGTGGCCATAAGAACCAGCCTTGGATGGGCTCAGCCACTCTGGGCTCAAGTTTTCTGCAATTAGTACATCTGGACTATGCTTCTCTGACCATGGTGGACCCTCTGTTTTTTATAGCTTCCCAACATTTTGGAACACTCTCCTATATTTTTATAGCTTCCCACATTAGAAGTACCTCTTTCTGGTAGGATTCAGAAAACTCACTTTTCTAGCTTCCCTTGCAGCTAGGGGTAGACAAGTGACTTAGGCAGTGCCAATGAGACATACTCTCATGAGCCTTTGATACAAAAGCCAGAAATAAGTAGGAGAAAGTTCTGCACATGGCATCTGTCTTGCTGGCACCAGAATGCCAACAGAAGCCATGGATGGTGGATGGTGTATGGTTCTGAGAGTTGTTCCTAAAAACTGGGACTGTTTCTTGAGCCACCTCAAAATTTGAGCCTTTTAGAGGTGAGCACATTCTTTAAAGTGCTTTTTTCTGCTTAAAATAGTAAGTGTGAATTTTGTTGTCTGCAGCCAAGAACTCAGATGGACCCACTCACTGTCCCATTGCTAAAGGTCTTTCCAGTCTTCTGAAGGGTGTCACCATAGAGCTGGGCACAGAGCATGATGCATCTCCCATCCCTGTCACTGCATAAACTAGGAGATGGAAGTTCTGGCAGGTGGGGCTGTATGTTCTGAGCCAGTTCTTTGCTTCCCTTTATTCTTACAACCACAAATCTGGAGAGATGAGCCAAAAACTTGAGATCCAGCAAAGAATCCACTCAGGAGAGCTACCCCATCTGGAGCAAAGGCCTTGAACACATGAAGGAATGGGCAGATAATTGCACACAGTGTTCAACTGTGTCTTTTTATTGAATACCTGTATTTTTTCTTAGATTAATAAAACTGTTCAATTTTGGCAAATAAAGAAAAAGAAAATAAAATCACTTGTAATCTCATCTGCCAATGAGATTGCAATAATAACCAATTTGTGCATTTCCTAATAATAATATTATTATCATCCAACATTTATATAGTGCTTAGTATGTGGTAGGCATTATTTCTGAGCACTTTACATATGTGTTTTGGACTGAATCGAGTCCCCCCTCCCCATTCATATGCTGTAATCCTCAGTGTGACTGTATTTAGAGACAGGGCCTTTGAGGACGTAATTAAGGATAAATTTGGTCATATGGGTGGGGCAGCAAGCCAACAGAACTAGTGTTCTTATAAGAAGAAGAGACACCAGGAATAAAGACTATGTGACAACTAGAAATTGACCTTCCATATGACCCGGCAATTCCTTTATTTGGATTATACCTGGAGGAACTCAAATCATTCTACAAAAAAGATACCCGCACACCTATGTTTGTTGCAGCTCTATTCGAAATAGCAAAAACATGGAACCAACCATGCTGCCCATCGAAGCTGGACTAGATTTAAAAATGTGGTACATATATACAATGGAATATTATGCAGCCATAAAGAAGGACAAACATATGGACTTCACAGCAACTTGGATGGATTAAGAGTCGATCATACTCAGTGATCTATCACAAACAAAGAGCAGAGTCCATATGTCCTCACTCATAAGTGGACCTTGAACAATTATCATAATATTATAAGAAAGGGATTGGCAGTAGTGGGAAACTGCCAGGGGAAGGGGGATGAGATTGGCAGTTGAGCAAAACTGCTAGGGGAGGGAGGGGTACACCTCATCAACAAGGGTACCTGCATAATCAACGTTTGTATACTTAACCCTGAGTTGTACCCCACATCTTTAAAATAAAATAAAATTTAATTTAATTAAAAAAAAGACTATGTGACAACACAGAGAGAAGATGGTCATCTGCATGACAAGGAGCGAGCTCACCAGAAATCAATTCTGCTGTCACCTTCATCTTGAGCTTCTAGCCTCCAGAATAGTGAGTAAATAAAATTCTGTTGTTTAACCACCAGCTTTGTGGTATTTTGTTATAGCAGCTCTAGTAGACTAATACAACATGCTAATTCATTTAATTCTTACATCAGCTCTGTCTTTTCCCCATGTACAGCACAGCTTAATACATATTTGTTGAAAGAATAAATGAATGAAAGAATGAATGATGGATACTATTTATTCAGTACCTTATGCTGGTTTTTTTTTTTAAGGTGGAAAAGCAAGATTTACTGAGAGAACAGAAAAGCTCCCACAGTGGGAAGGGACCCGAAGGGGTTGACCTATGCTGTTTTTTTTCTAAACCTGACAGCATAAGTATTTCCCAATATTATTACCTCTTTACATGTTTAACAATGAATACATGATAGCCATTTATGCATTCATTAATTTAACAAGTATATGCTGTGCCCCCACTATGTGCAAGGTATTGCTGTAGGTCCTAGGAATGTAGCTGTGAACAAACAAAAAGTCTCTGCCTACATGGAGTGCACTTGCTCTATGAAAACGCCGCTGCCCATTTGTCAGACATGAGTTAATCCACTTATTTGAGAATATTTCTTTAATTAAAAATTCTTTGATGATCTAACTAGACAGACACAACCAATGAGATTCGTTTCTTTTAAAAAGACCAATTTAATAACTGAAGGTCTCCTGGGATTTTCCAAGAAACATGTAAAGACATAGATGAAGCCCATGGAAGTTGTCCTGAGTCCACTGGGCTGGGAGTTAGCATTGGTCCTGCCACTGGCATCTCCAGGGTCCTGAGGCGACCCCTGTGCATATGTCTCCCACTCACACAAAGTCAAAATTGAATGGGAAACACGCTACATCTTAAAGACTGAAACTGAAACAAACTTAAAGAAAATATAGATGAATGTTTATAACTTTTGTAGATGGGGAAGGTCTTTTTACACATAACAAAGAGGGCAATAACCACAAAGGAAAAGACTAGTAGATTTGAAGGTCTGACTACATGCAAAATTTAAAATGTCTGCATGTTCAAAAAAACCACCATTAAAATAATCTAAAGGATAAATAGATAACTTGAAAAAAAATATTTATCCCACTGACAACAGACAATGGTAGACGCTGATCCCTGTGAGAGAAGGGAGGACCAGCATTCCATAAGCCCTAACTCACTCATCTGGAAGTCCCCCCGTTCACCAAAGCAGCTCAGCTCCATCAGCCAGGCCAGATTATTTCAAACAATAAAAGCAGAGTAGAGATGATGAAGATGTGTGTGTGTCTGAAGATGTGAAGGTCTGACATCCTGAATCTTTTTGAAGCAGTTTGTTACAGTATGTCACAAACCACCCCCCCCACCAAAAAAAACTCACCCTTTGACTTCACAAGTGAGTTTGCTTAGGAATTAACACAAAGGCGAGAAAAGCCAAGAATTATTTGTTCATAAGGATTGTCATTGCAATATTTTATTTATTTATATATGTATGTATGTATGTATTTAGAGTCGGGGTCTCTTCTGTCACCCAGACTGGAGTGCATTGTCAGTATCATGGCTTACTGCAGCCTCAACCTCCTGAACTGAAGGGATTCATCTTCCTCAGCCATCCAAGTAGCTGGGACTACAGGCATGCACCACCATGCCCAGCTAATTTAAAAACAATTTTTTGTAGAGATGAGGTCTCACTATAATGCCCAGGCTGGTTTTGGATTCCTAGGCAAAGCAATCCTTCCGTCTCAGTCTCCTAAATTGCAGGCATGAGCCACCACACCCAGCCACAATATTATTTACAGTAATGCCAAGTGGGAAACTGCCCTAATGCTCCGTCACAAGGTTGAATACATTTTTGTACATCTAGAGGATGATGTATACTTTGCTGCCCATAAAAATGATGATGCAGAAGATTGCACAATGACACAGAGAGATGTTTGTGGCATTTGGCCAACTGAAAAATGCAGGCTATAAAACAGCATATTCAGCATAATTTCAATTGTGTTTGAAAATATTTATATATTCATGGAAAACAATGGAAGAAAGGTTCATAGTGGTTATCAGGAGGTGAGATAATAAGTTTTCTTCTTTGTTATATTTATCTGCATTTTCCAAATGTTCTACCATGAATATACATTTTTGTAGCAAGGGAAAATCTATTATAAGAAGAAGCCACTTCTAGAGCCAAGTCTTGGTTCAGAAAGGGCTGGATAAAGGGAAGCGGGCCGTGGGAAGATTATCAGAGAAATCAGAACAGTGCCCCCTCCCACGTGGCCACGAACAACAGGGAACAGTAGAGGGTCAGTGCTATGGGACCTGTCACCTCCTGAATCTGTAGTCTTTTAGCATCTGACCCAGGATTCCTTTCTCCTGTGGTCATTAGAGGACCAGAGTGAACTGGAGCTGGCAAGAGAAAACAGGGCTGGAGATGGATCTTCGAGGTGGCTCATAAAGCCTGGGAAACTGTTACAGAGAGAGGAAAGGGGGCAGAGGAAGAGCCTTTTAGAGGCTGTGGAAAGAAGAGCTTGAGGAGAGGCCAGGTGCCAGGAAGTCAAAGGAGAGGAAAATTCCCAAAAGAAGGTGGTGCATACACGAGGCAGGCAGGATGTGTCCCATTCCCAGAGTTCATTACAGGGAACTAAGAAATCAATGCCTAAGACACTGCCCATTTGTACTCAGAACAGGAAAACAAAAACAGTGTTTTGGGAGGACACCCTCAGGGCCAGGAATGAAACAGAAGCACAACACAAAGCCTTTCAAAGGTGGAAAAAAACATTCACTAGACATCTGCTAGAGGGCGCCAGAAAGGTACAGAGGGGAAACTGACAAAAGAAAGCCCAAGGACCAGGGACTGAACACCTGGGCAGGACAGCAAGCAGAGTGGAGGCCTGAGAAACCATCTGAGCCTGCTGTCCTGCCCTCCCTGATCCTATAGAGGCCCAGGGAAGGAAAAGAACTTGCCCAAGACCACGCAGAAAGGTAAGAGTAAAACCAAACCAAATCTTGGGCTTTCTAACTCCCTCCCCAATGAGCTATTCACTATCCCCTAGAAAGAATGCTTTTAAACTTTGAAATCCTAAATACTTTGTATTACATAAATGATTTGAAACAATATAAAAACATTGTCATCCAATTCAATTTATGAGGTAAATATAGACACACACAAAGCTTTATGTGACATCAAATTTTTAAACAACTAAAAATAGGCCAGTATTCAATATAAATACAAGCACGGAAATGTTAAATGAAATTTTAACAGATGGATTAAAAATATACATTGAATTTCCATGAAAATAAAATAGAATCTCTCTCCAGGATGCCAGGCTGATATGGAAAAGCAACCTGGGGTTATACCTAAAGATTGAGCATTATCCAGGTCCAGTCACATGATGAGCACCTATTCTACTCCTAGTAACGCTAAGGTATAAGGATGCTAGAATTACCTCTGCAGCAGCTTCTTCAGAAAATGTCTGCTGTCCACCGGGTGCGACGGCTCACACCTGTAATCTCAGCATTTTGGGAGGCCAAGGTGGGTGGATTGCTTGAGATCAGAAGTTCAAGACCAGCTTGGGCAACATAGTGAGACTTTGTCTCTTAAAAAAAAAAAATTATATGGGTGTGATGGTGTACACCTGTAGTCTCAGCTACTTGTGAGGCTGAGGCAGGTTGATCTTCTAAACCCAGGATGTCAAGGCTACAATGAGCCATGCTCATGCCTGGGCAACAGAGTGAGACCCTGACAAGAAAGAAAGAAAGAGAGAGAGAGAGAGAGAGAGAGAGAGGAGAGAAAGAAAGAGAGAGAGAGAGAGAGAGAGAGAGAGAGAGAGAGAGAGAGAAAGAAAGAGTCTGTTCTCATTATGCCTTTTATTTCATTCAAAACTGCTATGTTCACACAGTGTGACCCTGCTCCCTGGTCATCTATGATTGGTCCAAGTGACCAATAACTGATCCAATAGCTGGACCCATCATAGTTCTTCTCTGTGCATTTGGAACTTTAGTCCCTTTCTGCAGAGAATACATATCTGCAGTGAACATGAAAATAAAGCAAATATGCTCAGAGATGAGAAACAGAAGTTAATTGCTGGATTATCTGTAGGGTGAATGAGGGGTGGTGAAATCAGTGCAAAAAAAAAAAATCAGACTTGAAGAGGGCTCAGAAGCAAAACAAAGCCCAGGTAAGAATTTTTGGCCAGTCCAGAATGGAGTCTGACCTTTTGGTGGCCCTCACTTCCCACTGAACCCACATCCCTGATTCCAGCTGCATTCCTGCATTTGGGACATGTGAGATGCTTCCCAATGTTTGTGTCATCAATCCCAATCCCCTTTTAACTAGCTTGAGTAGGTTACAGTTTTTGCTGTCACTTGCATTAACTGACATGCCTCATTTTCAGATGAGGAAATTGAGGCTTAGCAAGCTGAAGTAACTTGCTTGAGGTCCCACAGCTGGCCTGAGATTTGAACCTAAAACCGCCCAACTCTCAAGTCTGTGTCCTTTTCATTATGCCTATTAGCAGGAAAATTGGCAACGATCATATAAAGAGGAATTTATGAAAATTCAACATCTTCTCTCAATAAAATCTCTTAGAAATAGAAGATGTCTTTTGTGAAGAAGGAAAAAGCAAGAGTTAATTCCTTGGGAAGAGGCAAATTGAATATAGGAGGCATTCTGTTTCTTAGTGGGAAACCATGGCAAGTGTAACCCCAGAAACTCCAGTAACTGGAGCCTTTACTGTCATCGCTGAAACTATTACAGCTGTGTTGTGGTTGTGGGGGCAAACCCTAGAGGGAAGGAAATAGAAGATTCCCTGCACTTGTAGAGACACCAGAGCCAACCACAAACTCTCTCTCAGTGATGACACAGCAACAGGGAATCCACCCAAAATACCAGTGCATCCTACATTCCAACCTCACTCAATATAATTTCCAAAAAGAAAAGTTGAAATCCTAAAAATGAAAACCCCCGAATGAGGAAAAGGTAATGGAAAATAAAATACCCAGGATGGATATGCTGGGCCAAGTGTGTGATGAAGAGAGGACAGTTCTATAAGGTGAATTCCCAGAGACTGTGGAGTAAGTAGTAAGGGAGGTGACTTGGCCACCAGCGCCTGTGGAGAGTCAGACTGAAACCCACAGGACCACCCTCTCTTGCCACCCTGTCACCACCTCCACTCAGCATGCTGGTATCTTGCTCAGCCTTCTGGCATTCAGGAGGCACTGGACAAAGATTTGGTGTTATAGAATTGTAGAATGAAAGAGAAATCCTTGAGCAGATGTAAACACCAGTAGGACCTGTTCCAGTGGAGAGTTAGAAAACAAATCACCCTGGGTAGTACTTTTTGTGCCAGAGGCAGCATGGGTCTCTTGGGTGTAGTGAGGCTGGACCTCTAATTTATGCCCTTAGAAAGGATTAGGAAGGATTTCCTCAGAAGGTAAGGGGCAGACAGTTGCACTTGAAGGAAGAGGAGTATTGGGTAGACAAGTCCATGCTCACCCTGCACCTTCTTCCAGGCAACTCTGCTTCCTCTGACTCCCTTCCATAGAAATTCAGCTCCTTCTCTGTTGGGAGCCGGCCGTGGAGGCCCACCTGAGCATTAGGGATCCAGGCGGGCTGTGGACCCTGAGACCACTAGGATGAGTTCAGGAGCTGATGGCCCATTCCCTTTCCTTTTTTTGCTGTTTGGCATGTTCCACTAACAGGGACCTTGATGATCTAAGCTTGAAGCTCTGAGAGGATGACAGGCATAGCTTACTTTAGGAGTCCATTGTTCCCGTTTCTCACAGACTGCGGTTTCGGCTTTAACTCAACACAGTTCAAACTCAGATCACATTTGGGGGCCTTTAATACGATACAAGCTTCTTTATAAAATTTAAAAGTATATTTGTAGAATTAATATATACATATGGAGAGCTGCTTTTAGCTTTAGATGGTATAGATGATTATTTAGAGTTACTGAAAACGGTCCAGCACGAACCTTGGGCTGGGCCGCATTCCTAAGGGCCCAGCACGTACTTTGGACTGGGCTGCATTCTTTTAAACTGGTTTTACCTACAGTTAGTATAGGGTTTTTCTACTTATTATAGAAATTGAATTTATTTTACTCATAGAAAGTATTGTAGAATAGGTTATGCT
>CAUYQG010112641.1:0-14324 GCA_963574415.1 Tarsius wallacei | reverse complement strand
CTAATTTTTGTATTTTATTTGTAGGATTTAAAAACCGTGTAACTACATGACACTTTTTCTTTTCTTTTTCCTTCCTTCCAACAATGGCAAGAAATTCCTTCCTTCCTCTCTCCTTACCTTTTTTTTTTTTGAGTTGGAGTCATACTCCACCGCCAAGGCTGGAGTGCAGTGGCATGCTCTTGGCCACCCCAGCATCGACCTGCTGTGCTCTAGCGATCCCTACGCCTCAGCCTTCCAAGAAGCTGGAACTACAGGAGCATACTACCATGCCCGGCTAATTTTTTAATTTATTGTAGAGACAAGTTCTCGCCAAGTTGCCCAGGCTGGTCTCGAACCTATGGGCTCAGGCAATCCACTCGCCTCAGCCTCCTAAAGTGCTGGGATTACAGGCTGAGCCACTGAGCCCGCCACCCTCCTTCCCTTTTGAGAAAGGGTCTTGCTCCAGCCACGGTCAGAGTGCAGTGATATGATCATAATTCACTGCGTCTCATCCTCCTAGACTCAAGTGGTTCTTTTGCTTCAGTCACCTGAGTAGTTGGGATTATAAAAGTATGCCAACAAACCTGATTATGAATGACCATTTCTAAAGGAGCTGTTCAGGTCACAAAGAAGATAGAATAAATTTTATGTGAAATTACAAATTCCATGATAAAAATTCTAACACTTTAAATTACTGAGCAATAAGTACATATTTTGATTTCTTACCACTGTTTATTGTTACTTTTCTATAATTTACTTTTTTACTATTAAATTAACATTAAATTAGACTAACCAACAGAACAGAAAATTTAGAAAATAGGGAGTAAGATAACCTATTATCCAACTTTAACACAACCAATATTACTCTTTTGATGTATTTCTATCTTGTACTCTTTTTTAAAGACAAGTGAGCTGGGAACCATCTAAACACTCCTCTTTGGTACAGGCTTCTTCTTGTCACTTAAAACATTTATTCAAGCATTACTTTCTTTATCAACTAAATGGTAAATGTCTGACATCATGCTGACTTCCTGGCTGTCAGTCACATCCCTTGTTTGGTTCAAAGGAAGTGGGATGAAGTGGAAGACGGAGGGTAGGCTGCAATTCACAGACCTATTCCTTTTAATAGAAAAATACATATTTATATTTTAGACTCGTTAGGAGTCTTATTTTTTGACAATATCCAACTAAAAATACACGAACTTTAAAAAAAGTATTGTGGAATATTTAAACTTTCAAAAGTTCACTAATACATTTTAAAAGTTTACTGATAAACTACCTAAAGTTATTAAAAACAGGGGAGATATAGTTATATTTCTTAATTTTACTATATCCTATATGCTGTGCATTCTATGTCTATATGTATTTATTTATTTTGTGGAGTCGAAGTCTCACTCCATTGCTCAGGCTGGAGTGCAGTGGCACACTGCTCACGGTCACTGCAGCTTTGATCTATTGGGCTCAGGTGATCCTTCCGCCTCAGCCTTCCAAGTAGCTGGAACTACAGGTGAGTGCCACCACACCCAACTAATTTTTTGATTTGTTATAGAGACGAGGTCTCGCCATGTTGCCCAGGCTGGTCTCGAACCTGCAGGCTCTGGCAATCCTTTTGTCTTGGCCTCCAAAGTGCTGGGATTACATGGTGTTATGGTGCACATTTTAAAACACTAACATATAAATGTGCACGTTTAGTAAAATCTTAAGAAATTTAAAAGTAAAGCTACTAATAATTTTGTTCAAAGCAAGGCTTTTACAATATAAAACACAATCATAAAACATATAATTTTAATTCAGAGGTTCTTAACCAGTCTGTGACCCCCCCCAAAGAATTTTATATATATGTTCATATATACTTTTTTTCTGCTTAGCTTCGCAGCCCCTGGGGAATCTGTAGCCTGCGCCCCCTCAAGGGCCCTGGTCATATATACTTTTTTTCTAAAGAGAGACTTGCTATTAATCCAGCCAACCAAATCAGTCAGCAAATTTCAAAAAAAGATCTCATGTGCAAGGGGGACTAAAAAAAATCCCAGAATTATTTTTTGGAGGGCAGGCTCCTTGTAGTACAGGCTTCCCTTGCTAGGTAAGTGTTTGAAGAACCCATTGGCATCAGTATACTACCTAGCATTGTTGTGAGACTGCAATCAGTTTCAGTGAATTTTTTTGGAGATTCTTTCAATGCATTTGCCCATTTCATGCTTGGTGACTTATAGGTACACCTGCCCACACTTGCTCTGAGTGTTCAGCAGTTTTTGATCAAAAACAGCTTGCCCCTATGCCACACCCTCACTATTCACCTGATCTCACCCCGATAAACTTTTTTGTTTCCCCACACGAAAAAAGTTCTCAAGGAGAAACCTTTTGTGGATGCAGAAAAGGTGAAACAAAAACCGGCAGAAGCACTAAAAGGCATTAAAATCGACAAATTCAAAAACTGTTTTGAGCAATGGAAACAGTGTCTTGATAGGTGTATCGCACCAAATAGAGAGTACTTTGAAGGTAACTGAAGTTTAAACATGTAAATACACAATTTTTTATAAATAAATTCCATTTTTTGTGGGTGGGGGTCTCCCCTCATATCTTATCACTTGACTATTTGCATTAAAAATTGTAAAACAAGCCAGGTGTGGTGGCTCATGCCTGTAATCCCAGCACTCTGGGAGGCAGAGGCTAGAGGACTGCCTGAGTCCACAGGTTCGAGAACAGTCTGGGCAACATGGCAAGACCTCGTCTCTACAATAAATCAAAAAAATTAGCTGGACATGGTGGCACATGCTTGTAGTTCCAGCTACCTGGAAGGCTGAGGCAAAGGGATCATCTGAGCCCAGCAGGTCGAGGCTGCGGTGGCCATGAGTGTGACACTGCACTCCAGCCTGGGCACCAGAGTGGGACTCCAACTCAAACAAAAACAAAAACAAATAAAACAGGCAACAGAAATTCGCTCAAAACTAAAGTAATATCCAATGTAATAAAACTAAAATACAGTATAATATAGGGTTTCATGCTAAAATTTCCATTATATAACACTATCAAACCTCTTGTTTAGCTGACTTGGGATACATCTATATGACCCTGAGTAGTGAGTTGACTTAGTCTACTGAGTACAGAGTAGCAGCGACAATAACAAGAACAAACACAGGTTAAGTCCAACTACAAAATTCAAACTATAATTTAAAAAAAAATTCTTTTTTTAGAGACAGAGTATCACTATGTTACCCAGGCTGGACTTGAACTCTTGGGCTTAAACAATCCTCCTGCTTCAACCTCCCAAGTAGCTGGGACTATAATCATAAGCCACTACACCTGGTTCAAAATATAATTTCTTGTGCTCTTACTTTAAGACCCACACAGTACTATATATAGCTATTCTCAAATCTTGATAGGTGGATATTGTTGTCATTTCCATTTTATAAATGAGAAAATTGAAGTCTCTGAACATGGTGATATCTCACCTACATTTTGAGGAAAGCCAGAAGTGTTTGTTGGTGAAATGAAAGAATAGCAGGATAGGAGTGAGCGTTAGGCATCTTTTAGGTGGGGTCATTCAAACCACTTTCATACTCAATACTAAAATTCTTTTTTTTTGAGTTGGATTCTCCCTCTGTCACCTAGGCTAGAGTACAGTGGCATGATCATGGCTCACAGCAGTCACATGATTCACAGCCTCAACCTCTTGGGTTCAGGTGATATTCTGGGACTCCAGGCATGTGCCACCACTCTCAACTAATTTTTTTGATTTTTTTTTGTAGTGATGAGATCTCACTATGTTGCACAGGCTGGTCTTGCTCTGTTGCCTGGGCATAAGCCACTGTCCCTGAACTAAAATCCTTTTAATCCTGATAAATGATGAAAAGAACCACATATACTTTGGAAGTTCCTAACCAATATGAACTTGGTTAACTGTGTAATTGTAGAATCTTACAGAAAACAGAAATTCGTATGTCTTCTTTTGGGAAATTAATAATAAATGTTACTCTTCTTTGGAATTAAAATGTAAATTAAAAATAGTTTTCAATATTGGTTTCCAGAGGTCACATTAACTCTGCCAATTCTATTGGTTCATACAGTGGATATAGACAAAGAATTTATGATAACTAATAACTGTTATTCTCTAGAAAGGCCTTAGTAGACTTCTTTGTTTTGTATGTTACTTCTGTAAACAGGAGCAAACTATTTTTTAAACACATGTCATAAATTTCTCCTTATTTCATTAAGGAATCAACCACATGCCATGTATAATACTAGAGTAGGTAAGTTTTAAAGACACTGAAGTTTTTTTCTGCTATGGGGAAAACATTGAGAGGAAACATTGAAAGTAAAAACAATCTTACCAAAGTCTGCAAATGCTGACTGTCCAACCACCATCATATTTTGAGGTTTTTCCAATATGCTACTGCTGATGGAGAAGTTTCCATCCTGTTAAATGTGGAAAACTTTGAATTAGACCATCACAATAAACTCATTTTTCAAGCGTGAAACAAAGCATTCTAACTGAACTAGAGAAATAAATAAATACTTCCACTTTTATTATGAAGCAAAAGAAACTGCTGTGAGTTGAAGAAAATGTAAATCTGGAGTGCTTTCCCTGCTGTCAATTCTGGAATAATATCTTTTACCAAATCATCAAAATTTCAGACTATAATAATTTCAAGTACCATGAAAGGCTCTGGAAACATATAAAGAAGTATAAAAACGAGTTCATTAGCTGGGTTTGGTGGCTCAGTCTGTAATCCCAGCACTTTGGGAGGCTGAGGCAAGTGGATTGCCTCAGCCCATGGGTTTGAGACCAGCCCGGGCAACTTGGCAAGACCTTGTCTCTACAATAAATAACAACAACAAAAAAATTAACTGAGCATGGTAGTACACGCCTGTAGTTCCAGCTACTTGGAAGGCTGAGGTAGAAGGATCACCGGAGCCCAGCAGGTTGAGGCTGGGGTGGCCGTGAGTGTACCACTGTACTCCAGCCTGGGTGATGGAGTGAGAATCCAACTTAAAAAAAAAAAACCCAAAACTAGTTCCTCCTTCAAATAACTTACAGTCCAGTTGGGAGAGTGGCTATAAGTCAGAAAGATAGAGTTTCTGATGGCAACATATATATGTATGCAGTAACAGTAAGTAGCCAAAGTATTATATTTTATAAATTTTAAGGGAAGAAGATTCTGTTGGGAACAATTAAGAAAATATACTGAGCCAGGCGCATTACATTTTTGTAATCCCAGCACTTTGAGAGGCCAAGGCAAAAGGATCACTGAGGTCAGGAGTTTGATACCAGCCTGGGTGACAAAGCTAGACCTCGTCTATGAAAAACAGAAAAATTAGCTAGCTGTAGTGGCACATGCCTGTAGTCTCTCTCAGCTACTTGAAAGGCTGAGGCAGAAGGACTGCTTGAGCCCAGGAGTCATAATCATGCCATTGTACTCCAGCCTGGGAGATAGAGGGAAACTCTGTCTTAAAAAATAAAATAAAGTAAGATAAAATACAATACAAAAAAAAAATAATAAAGTGAAATAAGATCCAGAAATGAGAGAAAAATCTGGTGGATCCTTAAAGGGCTAATTCATCACCAACTAAAATTTACCTATCAATGAAAGGGGAGCAAAGGATTGCAACAGCTACCATGTACTAAGAAGCTGAGGCACCTAAGCCAAACAGAAAGGAGAACTAATTAGAAAGCTTTTGTTTCCATTATTCTTTCCAAAATAAAACAGTGTACAAAAATAATAATTTGCAATTCTTTAAATTACTGCTTTTTCTTTCTATAATTTTAGATTACTAAACAAGCAAAATCAACACAATTAATTTAGAATTTTGAGATCTGATTTTTATAGATAACTCTTATCACTGACATTTCTATTCTCTGTTTAATAGACTGACTAATTCCTATACATTGTATAAAGAATATCTACATACTTTAAAAATAGTTTTTTCTTCTTTATTCCTCTAAGAATACTGTAGATCTGAGTAGAAAAACAGTAACTGTTTATTTCTTCTGCTCTCATACCACAACAATCAACACAGACTGAAGACTTCAGTGAATAAGTGTAGGGGATTTCTCCTCACAAACAAGCAATCAGTTCTGCGGTGGACTCTATCTGGGTATCCTCTCACTCAATTCTGACACTGTCTACCTGGAGACAGTGTCAGATTCCCACGGGTTGAGGGCTCAGTCCCAACCAAAACTGCCCTTCCCATACCAGTCCCAAGTAAGGATTTTGGGAACTTTTGACTGATGAGCTTGGGTTCAAATTATTTACTGGAGCACCTCACAGAACTCAAGGAAACACAGTTACCAGTTTATCATAAAGGATGTAACAAAGGATACAGATGAAGAGATACATAGGGTGAGGTATGGCGGGAAGGTTGTGGAGCTTCCCTGTCCTCTCTGAAAGGGCTGTGTTCCAGGGATCTCCACCAGTTCAGCTATCAGGAAGAGAACTCAGTTCTTTCTTGTTTTTATGGAGGCTTCATAATGTGGGCATGACTGATCAGACCACTGGCCACCGGTGACCAGCTTGACCTTTAGCTCTTCTTCCCCCTCCCCAGAAGTTGGACAGTGGAGTTGAAAGCCTTTGTCTTTCTGGTGACCAGTCCCTACCCTGAAGCTACCCAGGGGTTGTCAGCCTTCAGTCAACTCATTAGCATTCAAAAATACATCATCTTGGAGATTCTGAGGACTTTAGGAGTTGCATGCCAGGAAACGGTGACTCAGATCAAATATATACTTCACAATATTATAATCTGCAAGTCAGTTTCTAAGAAATCACTGCTGACCTTTACAGAGAAAGGCACTGCTATAACAAAAGCACAGGCCAGGTGCTATGGCTCACGCCTATAATCCCAGCACTTTGGGAGGCCGAAGTGAGAGGATTGCCAGCCTGGGCAACTTGGCAAGACCTCATCTCTAAATAAAAAAAATTAGCCGGGCATGGGGACGTGTGCCTGTAGTACTAGCTCCTTGGAAGGCTGAGGCAAAAGGATCACCTGAACTCAGCAGGTCAAGGCTGCAGTGGCATGGAGCTGGCTGGGAGTGTGCCATTGCCCTCCAGCCTGGGCAATGGAGTGTCTTCAACTCAAAAACAAAACAAAACAAAAGCACATAAACCAAAAACTTGAGATAAGTAAATAAGAGTTGTCTTTTGTCAGGCAGTTTTTTTTTCTTTTTCTTTTAAAGATGCAGGATACAATTCAGGGTTAGGTATACAAATGGATCATTGTACAGGTAAAGTTTGGGTTTCGTTTTGGTCCCCACTTCACCTGGTTTGAGATCAGGTACACTTACTGATGAAGTGTGTTTGACATGCAATTTTTGAAACATTTTAACACTCCATTATCCAATGCAGAAACCTGTTTTCCCTCCAGCTACTAAAGTATGTGATATACTTTTCAAATAATTTATATGAGTATTAAATCTTAGATTCCCCTCCAGTCTTACTTAGACTTGAAATTATATAAGAGATGTGTCAAAGTTGCCAAATTTCTAACTAAAGTATCAAATACATTTGCATTTTAGAAAGACCACAGCATTGGGCTGGGCACAGTGGCTCACGCCTGCAATCCCAGCATCTGGGAGTGCAAAGGAGAAGGACTGCCTGAGGCCAGGATTTTGAGAGCTGTCTGGACAACAAAGGGAGAGCTCATCTCTAAAAACAACAACAACAACAACAACAAAAAAAACAAAAGCCAGGCATGGTGGTATGTTCCTATAGTCCCAACTACTCGAGAGGCTGAGGCAGAACAATCACCTAAGCCTATGAGGTTGAGGCTGTGGGGTAAGCTGTGATCATGACACCGCACTCCAGCTTGGGTGACAGTACTCAGACTTGGAAATGGAAGAAAAAAAAAATCACCACATTTGGGTACAAAGTGGATACAATGTTTCTTGAATAACTGGAAAAATTCCTCTTAAAATACATCAGCCTCATATGATATAAAGCTGAATATCAACTTAATATACTGACTTAAGTGAAAAAATTGCCCTACTAAGGGTCTGTAAATTTTGGTAAACATCTAGAAATATAGATGTAACCTTATAATAAATCTCTATCAAGAAACATTGAGGTAACAGTCTCCCATATCTGAGATATATGTATTTGTTTTTTTGAATTGGAGTCTCACTCTGTTGCCCAGGCTGGAGTGCAGTGGCATGCTCACGGCTACCCCAGAGTTGACCGGCTGGGCTCTGCTATGAGATATATTTATATTTACGACATAGTTCGGAAGAAGACAATACTTTATTTACATAAATGTCCTATCAGTATCATGACTTATTTTTTAATTTGCATGGCAGTGCAAAACTATATAATTTTATTTCCATTCATATTAGTGTCACTTACATGCCTAGTATTTGATGAAAATGATTTAATAAACTGTATCAGTATGTTTTACTCTCATTAGATAACACATTTTAAAGAGGAGCATGACTACACTCATTTTCAAAGGTGAATCTGCAATGTGGCTATTAACATAGGAAGGCAAACATGATCAATACTATTTTTCACTCTGAACACATATACTGAGAGAATAATCTGGTGGAAAGAGCACTACTTTTGGAGTAAGAGGATGTGAGTTCCAATCCTGCTTTCATTTATAAGTTGGGTCACTTTGGGACAGTCTCTTACTGCTATGGGCTTTAGTTCTTCAGTTGTCAGAAGAGGTTAAATGAATTGTTTACTTGCAGGGTTCTGGAGGAGATCAAATAGAATGATAAAGTGTTTCGCAAAATGTAATGTATCAGGCACCTACACAGGAAGACCACTGCATACAAACAAGTTCCACAATGAGAGCGCGTTCGTAAGTCTGATGTATTCTTAAGTACAGAAAAATTAGTCTAGGTACCCAACTAACCCAATTGGCTATATAGTGCTATACTGAAACAGGTTTATAATACTTTTCACACAAACAATATATCAAAAGCAAACACAAAAAATTAAGCAGACATTTTCAGTCTCATTACAGTATCTTGAAAAGTACAGTAGTACAGTCTAGTACAACAGCTGGTACATAGGGGCTGGCATCGAGTGAAGAGGTAAGAAGAGCTATAGACTGGAGGAGGGTACAGTAAAGTACCATCAAGTAAGTACTGTAAAGTACACAAAAGCACAGCTACTTGCAGATGATACATGCCATGACATTGCATGCCAGACACATGAACTAACTTACATGACTGGACATGTGAATGCACGTTTATATCTTTGAAAGTTTGCAACTTGAAGGTTTGTATGTAGGGGACTTGCTGTAACGTATTTTCATAATAGCAGTCCTGTGCTTATGATCTGCAAGTACTTTCTTCACAGGCTGCTATTTGAGACACATTTTTTTTTTGAATTGACATACTCATACATTTGTATATTTGTGTTCTCAAATATTAGAGTATTTTTGCTATGGAATAAATGATACTACTTTTTCACACGACACTATTTTTTGATTGACCAATAATAATTTGTACATATTCATGTGGTACATAGTGATGTTTTAATACACATAATGTATAGTAATAAGATTAGGGTAATTAGTATAGCTATCATCTCAAACATTAATCATTTCTCCCCATTAGGAACATTCAATCTCTTCCTTCTTGTAGCTATTTGAAACTTTGCAATATATTATGGTTAACTATAGTCATCTTACAGTGGTACTGAACAACAGAACTTATCCCTCCTATGTAGCTGAAATTTTGCATCCTTTAAATATGGTGTTTTCCTAAATTGCACTGTGTCCCTGAATTCAAAACTGAACCTACTCAATAGGGGTTCTGCTACATCTGTGCCTTTACCTTTTCTTTTTCTATCTGGTTTCTGGAATGATTGTACAATGATTTCAATGACTTAAGGGCAGAAGTTTTAGAAACAGATTTCCTAGATTGACCCCCAGCTCCACTGTTTGCTAAATTTGAGGCTTGAATAAGTTAGTCCTTCTCTAAGTATCAGTTGACTAATCTCTAAAATGTATTTTTAAAAGAATTTTATGAGGATTAGTGAGATAATCTATATAAAGACCTCAGTACAGTACTGAGTACAAAGTATGTATTTAGTTAACATAAACTAGTAGTAATAGTAGGAACACTAGTAGAAATAATTCTACTACTGCTACCATAACTACCACTACTAGCAAGCAGCTAACTCACTGCCATTGATGAGGAGACTTTTTGCCATTTTCTGCTTGAATTCCAACCACAAGTGCTATGTTGTAGAAAGTGTCCTTTCATGGATGACAGTCAATGCTTTGGCTTACATGTTTTAATGTTAAAACTATCATATTTACAGAATTAAAAAATGATTAGGAAGCAGTATGTAATGACTTTTCTGTTCCGATATCTTTTTATTTTCCCCCAGAGGTGAGAAAGCAGGAGTTTATTAAGAAGACAAAAAAGCTCCCAAGTGGGAGGAGACCTGAAAGAGGGTTGCCCTGTGTGCCCATATCTTTATTCATGTAAAGCAGTAGTTCTCAACTAGGACAATTTTATTACCCTGGGAATATCTGGCAATATCTGGAGACATTGTTGATTGTCACAACTGGGGAGTGGCTACTAGTATCTAGTAAGTAGAGGCCAGGAAATACTGCTAACCAACCTACAATGCACAGGGTAGGTCTCCACAGGAAGAATGATCTGGCCCCAAATGGTAACAGTACCAAGGCTGGAAAATTCTGACATAAAGGATGTCCAAGGGTCTGGTTTTACCATTCTTATCTCTTTGCCTTCACGACACTTATCTACTCTCTTCCTTGAGTTCGGTTCCTACATTTCTAACCATTTCCTTGACATGTCTCTTCTTTAAAAAAAATTTTTTTTAGAAATATAGGGTTTTGCCCTGTCTCCTTAACTGGAGTGCAATATTGTAATCACAGCTTACTGAAGCCTTGAATTCTTGAGCTCAAGCAATTCTCCTGTCTCAGCCTCCTAAGTAGACATGTCTCTATTATAAGGTAATTTTTTCCTGCTCCAAATTAGATACTTTTGTCCGTTCTATTTCTCTTTGGGTCACCAGAATAAAACCCAACTTACCGTTGTGTTAGTGGCTATCCTGCTTTCTCATATCTACCCCTTTTTGTCTATTCCCAACATTTACTGTAATCATTCACCTCTTTCCCAGGTTATTGTGAATTCCACCTCAGTTATCCCCCCACCTCCAGATTTTCCATGCCAACCTGTCTGATAGACAGCAGCCAGATTAACTGCAATAATGAAAGCTTTATTCATCTCACTCTAGTCCCAAAACATTTAATAGCTTGTCAATAGATTTTTGAAAAATCAAACTACTTAGTTTCAAAATCAAGGCCTTTGCCGATCTTGCCTAAACCAACTTTTCCTATAATACATTCCAATATCTCTCTCATGTTCTGGCCTAAACCAGCTATTTTCTACTCTCTGAATGTGTACTGTGTTTCTTGTGCATTTCCTTGCCCGCCTCTTCCTCTTTCTTTCTCACTTCCAGTCACTAAAATCCCGCTTATCTGTACTAGCCATTTAAAATGCCACATTTTTCTTGATGCCCTCACTGATAATTCTGGAACCAGATAGAAGCAATCACTCTACATTTTGGGTCCCGTAACCTTAGTTATGTATCTCTCATCATACCTGCCGGTGTCATCCACACTCACATCTAGGTCTTCCTCCTGGCCTATAAGCTCAATTCACTTTGGTATCTCCCAAAACATTACCATGGGGCTGCACACACAGCTGATAGGCTAAAAGATCTGTTGCTAGCTAATAAGGTTTTATAGAATTTGAGTTCTTTTTGGCCTTTTAGTGTGTGACTACAAAGTGTTTTCATTTTATGAAAACCAAACTTCATCGGAACTAATTAATTCTGAATCTTATTGTTAACATGGGTCCTGAGAAAGACTCTCTCCTTGACCAAACTTTCCTTTGCCTCCTCTATAACCTCTGCTTGACTAAGCCCATTCATTACCCTTCCTTCTCATTAATTTCCCTTCTAATGGCCCCTACTCTGCTCAATTTTCCTTGTATTTGGAGTTGAGTCCAGTCGCACTCCCCTCTGTAAAACACCACTGTAGTAGTACTCCAGAAGAAAATGTGCCTTACCATCTTTAACAAGTGTCTGAATAATTTTTTTGTTTACAGTTACTGACCCAGCTGCGTTGTTGCAAGAAAAACCTGTAGTTAGTCCGTATTGTCTAACAGACAATCTATTAATTTTCATTAAAGAAAACAGTTAGAAAAAAGATCCCAATCAAAATCTGTTCTCTTCACGAAGAGTTTTCTCCTACTGAGTTGCTTCACTCTATTACCTTTATCAGCCTAGGCTGAGAGGGCATCATTTACTTAAAAGTTTTCCATAATGTTCTATACATATTCTACCTATTCCTAATGAGGCTCCCGTCACTTCCTCAGCTACAAGTTAATCAAATACACTTTTCATTTTCAAATACTTCAAGATTCATTTGAGGTAAGAATGAAAGGCCATCTGCAAACAAATATCCTTCAACAGTCGGAGACATAATGTACAGCAGTCATAAAGAATTTAACAACCATATTTCTATTATCAGAAAATATAACTACATTAAAAAAATACACTAAACAGAGAAAAATCTTTTTTGGTTTAAATGACTAACTTTTCCTTGTCCTATTTTTTAAAAAAAGATCCAATTGCTTAGCATAGAAGTAGAAGCTCTGATGTGTCTAAACAAAGCCACTCCTCCAGTCTTAGCTACCTGGCACAAGGAAATCTGAGTCGAGATCAACATCACAGACCATGTGATAAGAGGTGGCTGACATTCCATTTCCAAAATCTGCTTTTTTTTATCAGCATTTTAATAAACTTTATAAAAGGTTATGGATTTAATTTGGAGTAAATAAAAGACAATCAGAAGTAAATAGATGAGAAATTAGAAGATTTAAAATTAAAATTTGATAAATTAAAATTGGATACCTGGGCTCAGTCTGTAATCCCACGCCTTTGGGAGGCTGAGGTGAGTGGACTGCCTGAGCCTGCGGGTTCGAGACCCGCCTGGGCAAGCGAGACCTCATCTCTACAATAAATCAAAAAATTAGCCGGGCGTGGTATTGCACGCCTATAATTCCGGCTACTTGGAAGGCTGAGGCGGAAGGATCGCCGGAGCCCAGCAGGTCGAGGCTGCGGTGGCTGGGAGCGGCCACTGCACTCCAGTCTGGGCGACAGAGTGAGAATCCAACTAAAAAAAAAAAAAAAAAAAAAAATTGGATACCTGTTCACTGTATGCCAGGCAAGTTTACACATATTGTTTCATTTAATCTTCACAGACGTTCTATGAAGCAGAGACTTTTATACCCATTTTTCATTTGAGGAAAGTGAGGTATAACACTTGACCAACACTTGATGAATGCCATTGAGTTGGCTGGTTTTACGTGGCCTCAAATCCTGTCTTTTACAATGCAGCCTGAACTTCAACTTTAAGATTTCAGGTGGTTTATTCTTCATTACTTAAACTTTCATACTTACCCGAACAAACAAACAAACAAACAAATCTCAACACTATTGGGAAAGATTCCTTAATCCTAGTCAACTTGGCACTAAGTTTAGGGTTTGTTGTTTTTCTTTACATAAGCCTGAAGGCAAAGGGGAAAAAGTAGTCTTTTAAAAAGGGTTTTCTTCATAAACCATCATGCTGACAAATTAAATGATGGTAACCTCTCTCAACAGCTGACAACTTAGCAGGAATCCTGTTAACATGCGCATTAGGGTACACTGATTAGCTTAATTGGCAGTCATGCCAAAAAACCTGCAGAGGAATTGATGCTGAATGAATCATTTCCTTCAGCAATATTCAGCAGTTTGAATGCAGCAATGCAACCAAAGGCTCTTAAAGTTGTTCTATTTATTGTTGAAATCAATTGACCAAGTGATTACTTTTATTTTCTAAAATTGTATGTTTTTACTGGAAGCCATCACTTAAACATGCTGCAAAGAAAAGATTTCTTACCATATTTTCCCAAATCTCAAACTGGAAGGTACCAGAGGCAGACAATGTTGTAAGAAATAAATCTAGAAAGAAAATAGAAATTAACTTCTGTAGTCATACTGATGTGTACATTTAAAAACAAAAAATGCAATACATGAAAATAATTAGTAACACAATTCTATAAACATTCAAAATTATATTTTAACAAGTTTGATCTGATTTTTTTTTTTTTTGAGTTGGAGTCTCACTCTGTCGCCCAGACTGGAGTGCAGTGGCCGCTCCCGGCCACCGCAGCCTTGACCTGCTGAGCTCCGGCGATCCTTCCGCCTCAGCCTTCCAAGCAGCTGGAACTACAGGCGCGCGCTACCACGCCCGGCTGATTTTTTGATTTGTTGTAGAGATGAGGTCTCGCCCAGTTGCCCAGGCGGGTCTCGAACCCGCGGGCTCAG
>CAUYQG010112639.1:0-26424 GCA_963574415.1 Tarsius wallacei | reverse complement strand
TGTCTCCCTGCTCTCTTGATGGTTTCTTTGGCTTTGCAGAAGCTTGTTAGTTTGATGAGGTCCCACTTGTCTATTTTATCTCTTATGGCCTGTGGGTTTCGAGTTTTGTTCAGGAAATGGATGCCAGTTCCAATTTCCATGAAGGTATGTCCTTCATTTTCTATGGTTCTTATGGTTTGAGGTTTAACATTCAGGTCTCTGATCCATTTGGAGTTAATTTTTGTGTATGGGGATAGATAGGGGTCCTGCTTCAATCTTCTGCAAGTGGTTAGCCAGTTTTCCCAGCACCATTTACTGAATAGGTTCTCCTCTCCCCATTGGTAGGTGGTGGAGGCTTTGTCGAAGTCTCTTTTTATAAAGTTTTAAAATATATTTTCTTGCTATACGTCCCAATTATTATTATAAAATGTCTCTCTTCACTTTTAGCAGTAACTTTTGCCTCAAGCTATATTTTGTCTTATATTAATATAACCTCACTGCCTTTCTGTTCAAAGTAAGACTCTTATAAGGAACACATGGTTGTGATTTTTTTGTTTCTTTTTAAAAACCAGTAGGCAAGCTTTGTCATAATTGAAATATTTAGTCCATTTCCATTTAATTTAATTACACTCATAGTTGAATGGTCATTCCAATATCTTATGATTTATGTCTGTTAAGTCTATCTGTCTTTTATTCTTTTATTCCTTCTTTCCTTTGTTTGGATAACCAAGTATTTTTATTACTTTGGTCTTCCCTCCTCTACTGGCATTATAGTTACATATTTTTGATTTCCCTGTATTATTTGCATACTTAAATTAGCACTTTTGGCACTTCCTGAACAATTGAAGAACTTTATCAAAGTTTTTGTCATGCATTCCTTTTGCTTGTTGATGCTGTTATTGTCATTAAGCTTGCTTCTGACTTTGTTAGTTACCACAAGATCATTTCAAACAATTGGTACCCCCAGATATACCCTGATATTTATCTTTCATGGTGCTCCTTACTTCTTCATGCCCTTTCATCCTTTCCTCTGTGATCATTTTCTTTATGTTGAAATATTTTGCTCTAGTATGCTTTGTAATGCAAGCCTTGAAGATAAATGTTCTTAATTTTTTTGGCATAAGCCCATCTTTCTTCTGCCTTCATGGTTTAAATAATATCTTGTTGGGTATGGAATGTTAGGCAGACAGTTCTTTCCTTTTCCTTTCAGTATTTATTGGTGGTGTTCCATTGTTCTATGACTTCCATAGTTTCTGTTGAAAGTCATTCATTTGTGGAATATTTTTCTCTTTTGAAAGTAACATGTACTTTTAATTTTGCTAATCTTAAAGTTTTCCCCCCTTGTCTTTATTCTATTTGTGCTTATTGAATTTCTTGAATTTGTGTGTTGATGTCATTAAGATTTGAAAAAAATACTAGTCATTCTGTCTTCAAACACAGTTCCATTCTGTTCCTTTTTTCCTTGTGGGGTGAGATTAATTGTTAATTAACCTTTTTGAACATACTTCTTATAGCCTCTATACTCTGTTCTGTTTTCTTCATGTTCTCTCTGAGTTTCACTTAGGGTGCTTTTTACTGACCTTTTAGTTAATTAATTCTACTTAAACTTTATTTGGTTTTTGGTAAACCCATCTGATGAATTATTAAATTCAAATATTATACTTTTATTTATGGAATGCCAAATAGATTCTTTTGTATAGATTCTTATTCTCTAGTGAAATTTTCCATCCCAGATTCATTTTATTTTTTGATTGTTTTCTATATTCTATTTAAAGGTCTTTTACAGTTTTTGTTTGATAGCTCTCAAGTTACCTGTGGATTTACTTTTCTTTTCTGTTCTATCTCTATTAACTATGTATCAAATTCTTCTGCCTCTTTACGCTTCTCACATAACTTTGTGATGTGCTGGACAATACGGGTAGGAGAAGCACTAAGTCTGGAGCTTGTGCTGCTTCCCCTGTGGTGGTTCACCCACACTCTGCCAGGCAGGTGAGATCCCCATTGAGCATAGAGACCCAGTGGGAATTAAACTGGGCTGGGGTCGGGTTGTCTCCATGGTTAGTGTCCATCCCCCTTGAGTTGTCCCTGTGTCTTGAATGTGGTACTCCTGGGAAACTTAATTGAGAATCATCCACATGGTTTTGCAAATTAGCAAACATCTTGCTGAGGAGAGTTGTCATTTTTGCTGTGGGCCTGTGCTGTTTGGGGGCTTTCCCTTAAGTTCTGTGATTTCACTTTATCTTTCTTGCCCAGTACTAAAGTTTTGGTTCATCTTATTCTCATTGCTTTTACTGCTTTCTAAAGTCTTTAAAACTATGATTTTACAGTGAGGCATACTCTGCTGGTATCTGCTACATCTTACTCAGAAGTAAAAGGACCACTGATTTTGTTTTTGAGGTGGAGTCTCACTCCATTGCCCAGACTGGAGTGCAGTGGCATGCTCCTGGCCACCACACCCCCGACTAATGCCTGGCTAATTGGACCACTGATTTTCAAAAAACACACCTTATCAGCCGGGCTTGGTGGCTCAGCCTGTAATCCCGCACTTTGGGAGGCCGAGGTGAGTGGATTGCCTGAGTCCGCGGCTTCAAGACCCGCCTGGGCAACTTGGCTAGACCTCATCTCTACAATAAATCAAAAAATTAGCTGGGTGTGGTAGTGCGCGCCTGTAGTTTCAGCTACTTGGAAGGCTGAGGCAGAAGGATCGCCGGAGCCCAGCAGGTCGAGGCTGCGGTGGCCAGGAGCGGCCACTGCACTCCAGTCTGGGTGACAGAGTGAGACTCCAACTAAAAAAAAAACTAAAAAAACACACCTTATCATCTATTGGGTTTCCTTAGTGAATAGTTACTTGAGACAATGAGTGGAACAGTCTCATAAAAACAACCCTTGTGTTGGTAGAGAGGCATTGACATTTGAGGGATGCATGGGAAAGATGTGCTGTGGGAGAACTAGGAAGTGTCCAGTGGGCTCATCCTGCCTTCTCCAAGGCACACCTATCTACCTGACCTTGACTGTTTCCTATGTTCAGTTATGGGTGGCTGGAAGTCTGGGAAGACAGATAGGGATATGTTAAACAAGGAAAGAGGAAACTTCACAAGAGGAAAGAGATGAGGATGGTGACAGAAGGGCCTCTCTGGTATTCTCCCCACCAGAACCAGTGACCAGGAATCAGAGTTTCCTGAGACTCAGGAGTATGCTTCCTGCCACTCCCTGCATGTTGGATGCTCAGAGACAGCTCAAGGGCCATGCTGGGTCACATCTCTCTTCCTCGTGTGAGGCTCTGTCCTACCACATCTCCACGGACCGCTTGGAGGAGGGGTCCATGCATCCATTCGCCAGTGATCTTCAGGAGACAGAGACGAGGCTCTCGCCAGTCCCATGTGAGTCCGCTCACCCTGCTGCATGGAGCAGGAGGTCTGTGCTGGGCCCTTGTTAGCTGACGGTGCCTTGGAGAAGACAAAGGGAGGGCCTGGTGTTGAGGCATCTGCCAGCCATGGACAGAGACAGTGGCACGAAGACACCTCTCCTTATGATCATCCACATGGGGAGAACCACTTGAAGGGCAGCGGCACCTGCCATCAATCTCCCTGCCCACGGCGTCTCTGTTTAATGACTGATAGAGCATCTCCAAAGGGCTTTTCTTTTGTTCTTTGTTTAAGATGACATATAATGGGCCTGGACATATCAGTGTCTCTAAATGCATTTTCTGTGCTCTCTCCCCACTGGGGGATTTCGTCCATTCTAATGAATATATGCAGGATTGATTTTCAACTTGGTATAATTTAATCCATCAATTTAACATTAAATGAGTATGCAAAGGGAGTCTCTTTGTGGATGAAAAACGGAAGGAGACATTCTTATTAATTTGAAATGGGCTTGAGAAATGAAAATGGTCTGCTGCCATTAGTATCTGCCATAGGGTCCCATGACCAGCGGTCCAGGGGGCTGCGTGAGTCTCCAGGCAGCTAAAGCAGCCCCTTCTCATGGACTCCTGCCACATGGGGGCCCACACTCCAGCAGAATGGAAGGAATTGACAGTCTCTGGGCCCAGCCACCATGCAGGAGGTTCTCCGGTGAGAGCAGGAGCATTGAGCTCTGGACTTGCAGGCTGGAGTCAGTTGAGAAGCCCTGACCTACGGTGCTGCTGCAACCTCCAATCACACCAGATGAGCCGGGCATGGTGGTTCATGCCTGTCATTCCAGCATTTTGGGTGGCCGAGGTGGGAGGATCCTTTGAGTCCAGGAGTTGGATACCAGCCTAGGCAACATAGCAAGCTCTCGTCTCTACAAATAATTTTTTAAAATTTGCCAGATGTGGTGGTGCTTGTGGTCTCAGCTACTTGGGAGGCTGAGGCGGAAGGATCGCCTAAGTCTAGAAGGTTGAGGCTGCGGTGAGCTGTGATTGTGCCACTGCCCCCCAGCCTGAACGACAGAGTGAGACTCCAATTCAAGCATAAATAACTAAACAAATAAGCAAACAGACAAATAAAGTATTACTCCAAATGCCCAGGATTGGACAACAGGGTTAACTGGTTTCAGGTTTCTTGGATCCTAACGGTCTGTCTGGCCTTTGGAGACTCAACCCTGAGGGGAAACAAACAACCTCTTCTAGCCACACCGTGGCCAGGGACATGCAGAGTCCTTCCAGTCTCGCACAGAAGCCGTGGGGGCTGGGGAAGTCAGAGGGAGCAGGTGGTTGAAAACTGCACCTGGGAACACTG
The DNA here is from genome assembly GCA_963574415.1 of Tarsius wallacei. Lineage (NCBI taxonomy): Eukaryota > Metazoa > Chordata > Mammalia > Primates > Tarsiidae > Tarsius > Tarsius wallacei. The sequence continues at coordinate 21,724 of CAUYQG010112639.1, read as the reverse complement.
CTGCCTGTTCCCAATTATGCTGAGTGCAGCTGTAATTCCGACTTGCCTCTTCAGGTGATGCAGGTCTCCCTGTTCTGCGGCTGTCCACTTTTCATTAGCCTGGCCTCCCTGAGCTGCCCGCCTCCCCCGCCGGTGTGTGAGCCCAGTGGGGGAATGGGGAAGGGCTTTTGCTCTGGCGAGACTGCATGCCCTTCTGGCCCGAAGGGTCTTTCTTGCTCAGATGCGTCGTGTACCGCAGGGCCCACGTCTGGGTTTTCCATGGCAACACGAGGTTCACTGTAGAGACCACCTCCCTGGTGTCCTCATGGGCAGTTGTGTCAGGACCATGGACTGTCCAAAGACTGGGCCCTGCCCTTGCAGGATGACCAGAGTACAATGGGAGCCCACGGTGACACGAGCCACTGTTGCGCAGAGCTCTGCAGGTTCTGAGTGAACAGAGGTCTTCCCAGAGGGTGCACGGTAGCTCAGAGGGATGGACCCATGGCTTGGAGTCAACCAGGCCTTTCCATGGCAAACAGCCCCACCACCGCACACGGAGGCTTCCTTCTCTGCACGGGCGATTCCACTTGACTTCTGAGAGGATGTGAGAGCACCCTGTGGGGAAATGGGGATATAGGGCAAGTGTGAGATTTTCACTAGGAGGCTCAATCTGGAGCAAGAAGATCCTGGGTGTGCAAGGCACCTCCCCAGAAACCAAGGGCTCAGATTCCAATGACACTTGTTCACAGAGTACCAGGTGAGTTGAGGAAGCGTCTAGGTTCACAATTTTCCCCCTCCTCGAAATGACAAAGTGGCCTATGTGACTACTCTTATCTCAGCCAGAAAGTCTCGTTTTCCATGGGCACTAACAGCACTGAAGTGACCCCTGCCTCTCCCTTGAAACTCATCACCATCGGCCTGTTTCTCTACCACTCTGTCTTGTCACCACCTGTGATCTATGCCCGCTCTAATCCTGATGGCTACTGCAGCCCCCAGAAACCTGTGTACACCTGCCTCCCTCTTGCTGGGCCCACCCATGTGCATGGTGCTTGGGATGTGCAGGGCCCAGCTCAGCCTGGCCTCTCATGCTCTGAGCTCCTGTGGACTCACAGAGGTGCACCCCTTCTAGCTCTGCCAAATGCCACACACAAATGCCAAATGCCTGGCAGTGACTCTGGCTTCCACAATGTCCAGGACAAGAATCCTCCCAGAGTACAGCTGGACTCCATGTCCAGTCGGGGGATGCAGCCTGGCTTGGTGATCTTCCTGGTCACTCGGACAGGTTGTGGACATTGTAAGTGGCAGGGTCTCCCCATCAGGCCGTTGCATGGGCTCTGTCACCAAGGAGGCTTACATGCCATTGGCTCAGAGACAGCAATGCCCACAGGAGCGTGGGCACTGGACTGCAGTGGGCACTGGACTCTGTAGTGTGCCTCCAGGCCTGGATGTCAGGAACAGCGTGATCCAGGCCTGCTGCGGAGCAGCCCTGAAGCCCGAGTGCTGCAGCTGTGAGTCCCCATGATCCCTGCGGCCTGTGGTTGACTGGGGATCACAGGTCTTCATGGACATCTGGGTCATGGCCTGCTCAGTCGCGCTGAAGGCCCCATGGTCTCAGGAGACAGACACCGGAGCTTTCCTCAGCCAACACAGAGCCTCCCCCTTGACTAAGCCCAGACCTCCCCTCACTGAGCCCAGAGCTCTTCCCTCATCTGAGCTCAACCCAGTGTTTGCAAAACTGGCTCTTGTCACTTCCTGCACAAATGAGGGGGCTTAAGCTGTGGCCAGTGGACACCAACGTGGACACACAGGAGACATGGGCCATTACTGTTATCAAGTGTTGGGTGAGGCTGGGATGTGATGGGAAGGTGTGTCCTTGTCATGCCCATGGGCCCGGTCCCTGGCTGCCACTGGAAAGACAGACAAGGAAGCTCCTCCCACCTCGCTTAGACTGAGGTGAGCCCAGGCGGCCCCTGCTATGCTCAGGCTGGCGAGAGGCCTTCCTGGCCCAGGAACAGCGGGGGGCCGGGATGTTCCTCTACCTTCTGCCCTCTTTCTCCCTGCAGCTGCCCTCCCGGATCCTGGGCCCTTGGGTGAATCTGGCCTAGGCTCCATGCAGATATCATGCTTCCTACCAACCCAGCAAGGCAGAGGCTGGCCAGGTGCCACAGACGAGGTCCTGTCAGCATGGGCATCTTCTCCAGGCTGAGCTGCATCTTGCGAGGGCCTTCATGACAAGGCAGAGGGAAAGAGGCACTCTCTGCCAGGGTTCTCTCTGCTATCTCCACGTTGCCTCCAGCAACACGTCTGGCATTCTGGAACCTCCTTCCATGGCTCAGCCATGCACCGCCTCCCTCCTGTGTCCCCAGCTACCAGAAATGAGGTGCACAGACACACAGTGGTCATCCCACCATTCTCCCTGTACTGTTACTCTCTGTGGAGCCCCTTGGCTCCAGACCCTGACTGGGGCCACACGCAGCACCTCTCCTCGAACACATGGTGTCCTTTCTGGTGCAGACCTAAGGTGGTTCCTTTGTGCAGGACAGGAGAGATGTACCTGCCCGGGACCTGCCTGGCAAGGACCCGTCAGTGTGCCGGGCCCCGTGGAACCTACTTGATGTCCCTAGGGGCCCTGCCACTGGGGCAGAGATGGGCCAGCCACGTGCCACGGCACCTAAACCTGATTCTTCTGTGTCTGATCAGCCTGAGTGTGGCCACAAGGAAAGAAAGTCTGCCCTTTTTGCCCACACTTAGAAGAATGACCTTCCAGTGCAAGTCAGCCTTTGGGCCAACACGTACGTTTCAGGTTTTTTCAGTGGTTTATTTGGCCAGAGACTTGCCCATCTGACAGCGTAACAGGGACTGTGGTGGTGCTGTGGAAGCCACTTGCTTGTCCTGAATGTTTCCCAACACCTTGAGGCTCCATCCTGGTTGTACCCCGAAGCTGTTGCCTTTGGAGAATGACATTGACCTTCAGACCTTGGGTGCAGACTGGGCAAATGTGTCTCACCTCTTTCGCCCTGAAATGGCACAGAGGCTGCCGGAAAGAGAGTTTTTTTGTTGTTGTTCCTTTTTTTAAAAGATGTGGAGTACAATTTAGGATTAGGCATTCAAATGGTCATTGTACAGGCAAATTTGGGCCTCCCTTTGGTCCCCACTTTGCCTGGTTTGACATCAGGTACTCTTATTGAAGAAGTGTGTCCTCTCTCCCCTGGCAGTGTCCCACTAGTGCCAATCCCTTTCTTATAGTATGGTAATAAATCCATCCAAGTTGTTGTGAAGCCCATATATTTGTCCTTCTTTATGGTTGCATAATATTCCACTGTGCATATGTACCGCATTTTAAAAATCTAGTTCAGTTTCAGAGGGAAGCACGGTTGGTTCCATGTTTTTGTTATCATGAATAGTGCTGCAAAAAACATGCATTTGCAAGTATCTTTTTTGTAGAATGATTTGAGTTCCTCCAGGTTTATTCCCCGAAGGGGGATTGCTGGGTCATATGGAAGGTCAATGACCACATGCAGAAGATTGAAACAGGACCCCTACCTATCACACACACAAAAGTCAATTCTAAATGGATCAAAGACCTAAATGTAAAACCTCAAACTATAAGAATCTTAGAAAACGCAGGAGACACCCTTACAGAAATCTGAGTAGGCAACCAAATCCTGATCAAAACCCCAGATGTCCATACTGTAAGAGATAAGATAGACAAGTGGGACCTCATCAAACTGAAAAGCTTCCACAAAGCAAAATAAACCACCAAAAGAGCGGGAAAACAGCCCACAGAATGAGAAAAAATATTTGCCAACTGTATATCTGACAAATGCCTAACATCCAGGATCTACAAGAAACTCAAACATGCTGAAAGGAAAAAACAAAAACAACAAGCAGCTCCATTAAAAAGCAGGCAAAAGACATGATTAGACACTTCTCAAAAGAAGATATATGGGCAGCCAACAGACCCATGAAAAAGTGCTCAACCTCACTCATTATCAGAGAAATGCAAATCAAAACCACATTGAGATACTACCTAACCCCAGTAAGAATGACCATCATTAGTAAAACAACAACAGATGCTAGTGAGGATGTGGAGAAAAGGGAATGCTTTTACACTGTTCGTGGGAATGCAGCTAGTTCAACCTCTATGGAAAACAGTGTGGAGATTTCTGAATGGAGTTTTTATGGGAAGACATGCACCTGCCTTAATGGAGAGAACAAGAGAGAAAATGGCACCACCCGACCTTGGAGCTGGAGGCGGGATGGGGCGGGGAGGGTCACCGAGCAGAACCGAGGAAGCCGAGACCAGCCACAATCTTGCTGCAGAATCCCTGGAAGACAGGTCTGGCAGCATCCCTGGAAACATGACTGGGAAGGGGCTAACACCGGAGGGGGAGGCTGACGGCGTTTTGAGCAGCAGCAGAGGCCCACCCACTGCCCTGCTGCCACCCACTCACTGTTCCCTCCCCGAGTGGGTGCAGGCCTCTGTTAGGTGCTGACTGGTCTGTGGGGACAGAAGCTGTGTCCTGACAGGTGCCTTGAGGCCCCCACTGACCCCGAGCATGCCAGGAAGTGGGAGCTGTGGTAGTCCCTTCAGCTGCTGTGACATGTCACCACACACTGGGTGGCTGAAAACAGTGACGTTTCTTTGGCTGTTCTGGAGGCCAGAAGTCCGAAATCAGCGTGTTGGCAGGGACACACCCCTCTGAAGACTCTGGGGGAGGGTTGATTCTTTGCTGTCTTGACTTCTGGTTTCCCCCACGCTCTGTGGTGTGCCATGGCATTCCGTGGCTTGGAGCCACCTCTCTCCCTGCTTCATCTTCACACAGCCTTCTGCCCCGTGTGTGTGTCTCCCTCTGCCTCCCTCCTGTAAGGACACTTGGGATGGCATTTGGAGCCCTCTGGATTATCCAGAATAATAGTTTCATCTCAAGATCCTCAATTCACTCACATCCGAAAAGACCCCTTTTCTAAATAAGGGAATATTCACAGATTCTAAACATTAAGGTGTGGATAGATCTTTTGGGGCCACCATTTAGCCCACTACAGATGGGAGCATTCTTCTCTGGAGAACTTCGCCTGCCCAAGAGGAAAGCCTTGATGACTCTGATGCCGGGTCTTGCTGACAGAAAATGCACTCACTTGCTAAGAGTTTCCATCCGTGCTTGGTCAAGAGCAGAGTCTACCAAATATTTGAAAAAAAGTTCAAAGAAATAAAAACAAAAGGACAACTTGGAGAAACAGATTTGGGTAGAAGAAAACTTTAAAAAATCAAAACAAAAACTATCAATGTTCTCAGTGACATACAAGAAGATATCCATGAAAGAAAAAATACAATGTATGATAAGAAACATTCAGCAAAAAGAAAGAATTGAGAAAACAGCAAATAGCAGAAATAAAAAAAATATAGAATGATTGGAAGATAGAATGGTTAGTCATCTCACATAAAATAGAGGGAAAAATGTGAAAAAGAGTGGGACTAACGGTAGTCAATATCTGTCTGGGGATGGGGAGACACCCCTTATTAACAAGGGTGCCTGAACAATGCACATTTGTATACCTTCCCCTTAACTGTACCCCACACTTTTATAATAAAAAATATGTTTTTTAAGAAAAGGTGAAAAAGTTAGAAAATAGAACCAACATTTAAATAATGTGCATTGCATAATGAGACACTAGAAAGAAAGAGAAAAGACAGAAAGTAAAAAATAATCACTGAAACAGTTCAAAAAAAATTCCTAGAGCTTATAGACATGTGTTTCCAACTTGGAAAGGCCCACTCAGTGTCTCAGAACAATAGGTAACAATAGACTCACACCAAGGCACTGTGTTGTAAACTTCAGAGCCCTGGAACAAAGAAGAGCTTTCTTAAGCCGCTGTAAAAGAAAACATTAAGAATCAAAATGGCTTCAGAACTTTTAAATTCAACACCAGTAACAAAAATAAAGTGAGGCGAGGCCTTCAAAATCCTGAAGGCAATTCTATACCCATCCAAACTATCACTCAGGTATACGGAAAGAATTAAGATGTCTCCACCATGTGTGGTTTCTAAATGTGGCATCCATGCATCCTTTCTCCAGTAGCTACTCCAGGACATGGGCCACCCACATAAGAGCAAGTATCAGGACTGAGAAAAAGACACAGGCACAGAAACCAGAGATCTGTCCTGGAGAAGAATGTTGTTGCTCAGAGACAGGTGTCCCCAGGTGTGTGGTGACCAGCCCAGCTGGGAAGGACATCTTGGGGAGGGACCCCAGGACTGTCACCTCCAGGATACCCGTGGCTGTTTAACTTGTGTTCAGAAAGGCCAGGAATGGAAAAATCTGTTGTCCCTCTAATCCTGCTTCTAAGTGAGGGGGCACACGTGCCACCCAGGGCCCCCTCAGTGAGCTGCAGAATGTGGCTATGGGTCCACTGGCTTCTGCCATGGTGACTTGTGGGACTCAGGGACTCCTGGAGAGTTACCTGGGCCTGGCTGACATGCAAGGACACCGAGCCCCAATCAGAGTGGTCCACATGCTCCAGAGGCTGCTGCAGGGCACAATCCTCTGCAGGTCACATTCATGAGAGGTGAAGCCACAGGAGGCCTCTCCTGCAGGGGAAGCCTATGTGAGCTCGGGGGTTAGGGCGACACCTCCTCCCACACCTGTTATGCAAGTGCTCAGGTGTTCTGTGGACACAGTCACTCCATTGACCCTGTCCTGGAACCCATCTGGCTGGTGGCACCGCCATTTGCTGACTGGGCTGGATGAGACCTAAGAAGGCATCTGCAAGTCCTTCTGCTCATTGTGGGGGTTGCAGCTGTTGGCTCTTCCCTTTCTTATCCAGCAGCTGCTTTTGGGGGGAACACAGAGCCCAGGATGTGCCACTCACAACTGGTTGGAGTTGCATGTGTGCTGCAGTTGGGGAGCATGGGCCACCTTGGATGTCTGCGTGGGTGAGTTTTCAGTGGGAAGTGAAGACCTGCCTTTTCAGGGAGTGCAGCATTGCCAGTGTGGGGGCTTATCTGCCATGAGGGGGTCACACCAGCAGAGGGCAGGGGCGGAGCTGGCTGGCAAAGCTGGACAGGCAGGCTGTGTCTGTGTGTGCGGTGTGTCTCTCTGTGGAGTTGGGTAGAAGGAAGAGTCAGGCTAATCTTGCTACTCTCAATCATAAAATGACAGCTGAAATTTGCTGTTGATAGAGATGAGTCTGTTATCGCCTGGCTGGGGTTCTCACCCAGGTCTCACCACCTGGAATGACGAGGCGCCACACATGTGATTGATGAAACACCAATGTGTGTGATGTCTGCTGAGTACTTCAGACATGAAATTCAAGCTCAGCGAAAGAGCCAGCTCCTCCTTGAGCCCCTTTTGCTGCACTAGCCTAGTGACACACCCTACCCTCCTCAGAAGACTCAGTGGACACCTGAGTGGGTCATCTGAGCAGGCTGGCTTTCATTAGGAAGAGGCAAGTCACCTCATGCCCACTGTCAGTCCTGCCTGTGCTGATCCCAGGGGTGACTTCATCTGGTCAGGCAGGGGGACAAGGGCTTGGCTGACCAGAAGAGTGGCAACAGAGACAGTCATGCACCTTGCTAGGAATGGCCTTGACCCAAGTCCAGACCAATGACCCAGTAGTCACAGCCGTGTCTACTTCCGAGTTGGCACAGGTTGGGCCCACGGAAGAGAAGGAGGAAAGGGCTTCCTGCTCCTTGAACACCCCTCACTCTCAGGAACAGCACAGACCTGGACACCCCCAAACAGAAAGTACCCCTGAAATATGACCCTTGGTCACTGTAAGGTGCTCATGGGACACAGCTGTCTCTCCCTTGTCACTGACTTCCAAGACACAAGACATCAGGAAACAAAGGGCAGCAATCCAGGAGAGACAAGTGGATTGAGCCCTAATACATCTCCAGCCTCTTGCCTTAAGAGGGATTCTGAGCTGTGATGTCGGGATGGGAAGTCAGACTCAGCCCAGCAGGCTGGCTGAGGGCTGGAGACAGAGCTGAGTCTGTGGAGATGAGAGTGGGTGAAGTCAATTGTAGAGTCCTGAAGAAAGAGCCACACACAGGGAAAGATCCTGAGGTCCACAGAAGGTCTCAAGTCTGAGCGTCCCACTGAGGACTGGAGAGTGTGTGTGCATGAGAAAATCACATGATGTTGGAAAAGGAGCTGCCTGAAAGGATGAGAAGGTTGATCTTGTTTCAAAGAAACCCAACTTGTCCTTGCCCAAACCTCAAGAATATGCATAGAAACACAAAAATATCCATCACCCAACAAAGTAAAATTCTAACTATCTGGCCTCCTGTTACAGAAGGAATTGTGCCCCTCCCCAAATTCATATGTTGAAGTTGTGTGGTTTCTCTTCTTTGTTAATAGAGTGGATCACATTGCTGGATTTTTAATGTTAAGTGAATCTTTCAATATAGGCATGGACTTAGTTATGATATAGTATCCTTTTTATATGTAATTGGATCTAATTTTACATGTAATTGGATCTAATTTGCTAAAATTTTGTTTATAATTTTTACATCTGTATATATATTTGTAGTTTTCCTGTAAGAGTTTATGTGGTTTTTGTATGAGGGCAATACTGACCTCAAAAAATGAATTGGGGAGGGGGGGAAATCTCAATTTTATGAAGGAGCTTGTGTAGAAATAGTATAATTATTAACTAACTTTCTTCTCTTAATCTAGTATTAATCTTTAATTTGTTATTTAATCTGTCTTTCTTATAATTGCAATTAATTATAATAATTATAATTATAATTTAAGTTATTTCTTAAAGGTTTAGTAGTATTCACCAAGGAAGCCATTCTGGAAAGCAGTGTGGCAGTTTGTTAAAAAGTTAAACATTCTCCTGCTTCATAATCTGGCTATTCCACTCCTGTTATTGACTCAGGAGACATAAAGCATTTGCTGACACAAAAACTCACACTTAGACATACATAGGAACATTAGTTGTAATAGTCCCAAGTTGGAGACAAGCCAAATAGCCATCAGTAAACAAATGCATAAACAAATTGAGGATATGTTCATTATCTTGATTGTAATAATGGTTTCACAACTGTGTTTGTCTATCAGAATGTATCAAATTGCACATTTAAATATTTGCAACTTATTTTATGTCAAGAAAGCCATTGTAAAACAAACAGTATAATATAAAATGTATTTTAATAGACAGAAACTGAAGACAACTACATATACTGAAAAAATAATCACAAGTGCTTCTATAATTGTAACTGTATAACAATAGAAATAAAACCTAGATGAGTTAAATAGAAAAGATGGCATGATAAAGAGAAACTATGTGGACTACAAAATAAATCTGAAAAATTACTCAGAATGCAGCACAGAGTCAAATAAATTTTTTAAAATGTGAAATAGGATTTGAAAGACATTGAAGTTGGGCTAAGAAGTTCTAATATGTCACCTAAGTGGAGCTTACAAAGGAGATAACTGAGAGGATGAGGGAGAGTCAACATACAGAGAGTTGATAGCTGAGAATCATCTAAAACTGATGCAAACCACAACTCCTTAGCTTCAGAAGATCAAATCCAAACAAGATATATATTAAAAAACTGCACCTCAATGAAATGTAGTGAATTTGAAAGACAAATAGAGAATCTTAAAAGTATCTGGAGGAAAGACAGATTAAAGAACGAATTAGAGAGTAATACTAGATTAAGAGAAGAAAGTTAGTTGACTAAATGCATCAAATAACTACTACTAGTAGACTGACAGATGACTTATTCATCGTAAATATGGAAGCCAGAAGTCAATGGAACTACATCTTCAAGGTGCTGAGATTAAATAATTGTCAAACTTTATTTGTATACACAGAAAAAGTATCTTTCCAGAAATGTTCAGTTTTATCTGAAAGGAGACAAAAATGTAGACAAATGTAAATAATGAGGCAAAGACCAACATTACCTTCATTGAAATGGTTTTCTTACCCTCTCTAAATATCACCCTTGCTATACGCTTCAACTTGTCAGTCCTGTTTAACATATGATTTTTTCCCAGCATCCTTGTCATTTTTAACTCAGTGATGTAATTTGCATGCATCACTTGTGAGTAGAGGTTAAGGAGGGATTATTATTTCAAGAATGTGCTCTTCCTGAACCCTCTACTTTATTACTCAGGTGGAAGATAATCCAGATAATATTTAAGGCATAAAATGAGAACTCTTCTAATTCCCTCAAATGTGCTAGACACACCTAAGTTGCTTTTCAACCCTATATCTGCTCTCTTTTCTCTTTTCCCAGTTTGGAGAAAGACTTACCAACCTGTGTTTAAGGTGGTGCCTTCTCTCTTCTGGGCACTCCACCCCCATCTCCTCTATTCCTTCCTCAGCGTAGAAGTTCTTGCTTCTCCCTCCGATGGTAAATATTTCTCTGTTCCCATCTTCTGGGTCAAATCTACAGGTCTTTCAAGACTACATCAAAGGGTCTTTTCCCTATTAAGGCTGTTGGAACAACTCCTCTCACCTGGCAGCTCTCTTAACTGTGGACTCACCATCCCCTGTAGAGACTTGGATCATGACTGATTTCCTCTTTTTTGTGTGTATTTTTGCTTTGTCCAGTTCCCTTCCTTCAACTGAGACTTCCTCTGGGCAAGAACTGCTTGTTTTCCTCTGCAGGGTCAGTGCCTCATCTAATACCTGACCTTGATTAGTTGTCAAATAGATGTTTGAGTGATGTGGGAATAAATTAATGGACAATTTTTCCATTACTACTCCTGAATTTCTGGACTGGTGTCTGATGAAGCAGCTGGAATAGGATGTGGCAAGGCAGAAGGATCTGGAGGCCCTGCCAAAGGAGGACAAGATGCTGAGGCTGTTCAGGCTGCAGAAGGTTTGGGGTGGTCAGTGGGCCATGATCAGAGTCTGGGGTGAGGCCCTGTGGGTGGGAGCATTTATGCCATCTCTAGGTAGGAGTCTTGCTTGGGGCTGTCGGCTTGTACAATGGTGGGTTAGATGACCTCCGGGACTACAAATATGAGGGTCAGGACCCACGGGAGTTTCTGCGAGTTCATCTCTTTCCTGTTAACTCCCCTTGGATACATGGCCAGCATCACTTCACTCCATTGCTTGCACTCCCCCAAAAGGCTGCATTTCTTTTGTGATCAAATGCCTTCCATCAGGGTTACCATGTTCCTGTGATCCCCTCAGCTCCCACATGCCAGGCCATTCAGAGCATGTCCACCAGTCCCCACAGCCCACACCCCCCTTCATCTACTATGGCCCTTCTCTTGGGAGTCACCAGAGATCTCCACGTGAGAGTGTACAGACCGCATGTGTGGTCCTCGGGTTGTTTAGCTGGGAGGAGACTTAGGTCTGTCTCCAAAGGATAGGGATACGGTCCAGAGGGGTGAGCTTGCCCCCACCTGGAAGTGTCCAAGTAGAGGACAGGTCACCGTCTTTCACGGGTGCTTGAAAAAGGGAGGCTCCTTTACAGGAGATTCTGCTTGGGGCTGAGATTCTGAATTCTCACTGATTTCAACAGCCTGCTGGCTTCACACTCAAGTGAAGCTAGTATGTCTCTTGTGTGGCCTTAAGATTCTTACTCCCATTTCTGCTGCCTAAATAAAACCCTGCTGGCATATTCACCACAGTCCCTTCCCACTGTCCACCATCCAGTGCCCAGTCCTCCTTGAGACCCAATGTCACCTGAGGGAGGAGCCATGTCTCCTTCCTCTTTGTGAGTCTTCTGCCTACCTCAGAGTAAGCACAGTGTGGACCCTTGGTGAATGCTGAGGACACATGGAGGGGAGGGGTTCTGGAGGGAGGCATAGGGAAAGGAGTGGCCCCAGGGTCCAACGGCAAATGCTGGCACTGCTGGGCAGGAGGAACTGCTTCTGGCACATTCTTATTTGCCCTCACTGCTTGCAGGGATGAGCTTCTGGAGACAGTTCTGTGAAACCTGACTTCCTTCTGTATTATTTTCCTGCCATTCCTAATAAGCTATATTTTAATTTAAAACAGCAATTCACAGTGCAATTCATTTACAACAACACAATCCATCGTGGTCACAATGCCATAAATTTGTGTTTTAAGTAATTTTTAATGCTTGTAGCAGCTGGGTCTCTGAAGTGTGGAAATAGCTGACATTTTTCACTTTGTGCAGTCAAGGGAGAAAAAGCCTCTGCTCTTTAATTATAGAACCACCAAAGAAAACAAGCAGCAGGCAGGGCAATTGTAGGGGCAAAATAAGGATTCACCTAGGAGCTCAGCAAGGGTTTTCAATGTCAACATGCAAATGCCAGGATACACAGGTGAGGCCCAGAGCAGACAACACACAGGCACCAACACACAGGCAGCCATAATGTGAAGTCAGATTTATTTGAAAAAGAAGCATTGCTAGAAAGTGGAAAGAGTTCCCTCTAACCCAAAAGTGCCACACTCAAAGGGCAAGGGACGAAGGTTTATTTTTGTTTTCAGAAATGGAAAATGCTCATAGCCCAGGCCTCAGCTTTGCATGAATGTCCACCTCCGGCCACCAGCCAAGCTCCAAGGGACAGCAACCCCAGAGGGTCGCCATGTTTCTGCCCACCTGCTCCCCACATCAGCTATTTTCTCTTTGAACTGAGTTCTGGGTGAAGGAACCATCTGTGCTCATGTGTCCCTAGAATCTCTCCTTGCTCATTATGCAGCAGAACCGTGGGTGGGACCACACCTGTAACAGAGAGGACCATACCTGTGCTGGGCAGAACCACAACTGTGATGGACAGTATCATACCTGTGATGGGGAGGACCATGTTTGTGACGGGAAGGATTACACTTGTGACAGGGAGAAACACAATGGACAAGATCATACCTGTGATGGAGAAGACCACACCTGTGACAGGGAGGACCACATCTGTGACCAGGAGGATCACACTTGTGCTGGGCTGGCCTACACCTGTGACAGGCAGAATCACACATGTGACAGGCAGGGTCACACTTATGATGAGGAGGATCACACCTGTAATTTGGAGGATCACACCTATGATGGGCAGGACCACATCTGTGCAGGAAGGATGACACCTGTGATGGACAGGACCACACCTGTGACAAGGAGGGCCACACTTGTGATGGGGAGGACCACACCTGTGATGGGCAGGAACATACTGGTGACAGGGTGGACCGCATCTGTGATGGGCAGGAGCACATGCTTGGGGCACCCTGCTCTAGGGCATCAGAACTGGGAGGGAAAGAGGGAGTTGAGGAGATCCCATCACTCTGATGAGCTCTGCTCAGGCTTCCCCCTCTGCCTCCCTCTCCCTCTTCCCTTCTCTTTCCTGCTGTGCCTCCCTCCTCTCTCCCTTCTGGCCTGCCCTCTCTCCATCTCTCCTCTCCCTTCTCCCTTCTTCTTCTTCTCTTCCACTCTCTCCCCCTCACACCCCTCTGTGTGGGCACTGGTCGGAATACATACAGTTCACCTGACTGCCTGCCAAGCACCAGACAGGAGGTCACACAGGGAGTGGGCTGTGCTTCTCTACTTTAGTGGATGGCATTCCTCTACCTGGAGGTCTAGTCCCCCTGCACCCATGCGCACACACACACACACACGCACGCATGTACACGTGCACACGTCCACACACTATCCAGCAGAAACACAATATGACCCACAGGTGCAATGTCAGTGAGAAGAAACAGGTGAGATTAATTCTGATGTTTTATTTAACCCGGAATCTCCAACATGTGCCCATGCAACACCTTGATGTGCAGGGGCCTTGGAGCTACGGTGAATTCTTATTTCTGTGTGTGGTCTGAGAACCCAGCCCCTCTCCGGTGCCATGGCCACCAGGTGGATGGGCTACTCGGGACGCCCCAGGAGCAGGCTCTTTTTTTTTTTTTTTGAGTTGGAGTCTCACTCTGTCGCCCAGACTGGAGTGCACTGTCCGCTCCCGGCCACCGCAGCCTCGACCTGCTGGGCTCCAGCGATCCTTCCGCCTCAGCCTTCCAAGTAGCTTGAACTACAGGCGCGTGCTACCACGCCCGGCTAATTTTTTGATTTACTGTAGAGATGAGGTCTCGCTTGCCCAGGCGGGTCACGAAGGGAGCAGGCTCTTATGCGAGGCAGACCCTGCGTGCTTCGACCCAGGCTTGTTCCCTAAGCCATCCCCAGCGGTTTCCAAGCACCCAGAAGGGCAGTGAGTGTGGGTTGGGTGGGGGCCTGGAAACCCGCCCACGAGCATGGGAGCTTCTTGCCGGAGTGGCAAGCGTGGGGTCTGATGAGGCCTGCCAGGGCCCACTCCTTGGCCAGCTGGTTCTGCGTCCCCGGACCATTCAACTGTGCTCCTGAGTCCACCTCACACTGATGCCGTGCCCTGAGGGCCCTGCCAGGCTCGCCAGGTGACAGTGCAGTCAGTCTTTGCCCTCAGGCCCAGGGAGCCATCCTGGGGGCCAGCACTCAAAGCAGGTTCAGGTGACAGGCTTGCTCAAGGCCAGTTTGATGGAGGACAGCCCAGAGCACCGCTGTCCTCCCGCCAGGAGCAGAAGTCCAATCAGCTCCGCGCATGGCCTCCCAGACTGCAGGGCCACCAGTGCCTGAGTCCAGTGAGGCAGAAACACTTGAGCAAGTCACATGAAACAGGCTTGCTACTGACCGGTTGGTGGCAGGGGACAGCAGAAGCCTTGTGTTCAAGGTGAGTCAGGCCCCCAGCCCAGAAAGCGGATGGAATCTCGGTGGTGTGAGCCCAGTTGCACCACAGCTGAAGGACCCCAAAAGGCAGCACACCCGGGTTATAGATTTCAAGGCCACACGACCACTGAGCAAAGCTTTGAAGGACATCCTGCTGCCGCAGAGGGACAGGACTGAGGCCCAGGCTGTCCTGGCGGCTCCTCCCTGACCCGAGATGCTGTGTCCCCTAGGAAGGACAGGACTGAGGCCCAGACTGTCCTGGGTGACTCCTCCCTAACCTGAGATGTTGTGTGCCCTAAGAGGGACAGGACTGAGGACCAGGCTATCCTGGCAGCTCCTCCCTGACCTGAGATGTTATGTCCCCTAAGAAGGACAGGACTGAGGCCCGGGTGATCATGGCGGTTCCCTCCTAACCTGAGATGCTGTGTTCCCTAGGAGGGATGGGGCTAAGGACTGGTTGTGTCTTACAATTTGTTTCATTCAACATGTTTCTGGGCAGGCTCTTTGCTAGTCAACGCACTTGCAACAGTGAATTGTGGCATGTGCAGCCAGAAGTGGGGGTGCCACATGTGTGACTGAAGTGGGGGTGCTGCATGTGTGACCAAAGTGGAGATGCCATGTGTGTGACTGAAGTGTGGGTGCCTCATTGATGATCAGAAGTGGGAGTGCCTCACCTGTGACTAAAGTGGGGGTGCCCCTGCGTGCTCTGGGCAGACCTTGGTTGTGACACAGGAAGATGATGTCCCCACAGGGTCAGGTGGCGGCCCTTGGTGTGACTCTTCTTGTCGCCCATGCCAGCTTGGGTTGTGTGAACCCTGGCACAGAAGGGTCCGGTGTGGCCCCAGCACATCGTGCCCTGCCCTTGGGTCTGGTCCCTCCACGTGGATGGTCGAGAGGCCTCCACCGCCTTCCTGGAAGTGGAGTCTCGAGTGGCTTCTCAGCTCGCTTTGTTTCTGGGGGATTCTGGTGCTGCGCGGAGAGGCGCGGCTGGCAGTGGTCCTGGCTCGGGTCCTCCATCCGTCACTGCTGCGCGTGCTGGGCCGGGCGACCGCGCAGGCTGGTGAATATGCATGAGGCCGCAGGCCTTATCTGCATGCGCAGGTCCGATCCATCACGCACCCACAGCCGGGTGGGGCGAGGCACTGGGCGCAGTGAGGACGCGCGGCCGGGGGGGCCTCCAGCCTGCTCCGTCGGGAATTTCCACTGGGGCAGGGGCGAAGTATTGGTAATAATGTTAAGGACGCTCCCCAAATGTTTATTTAGATAAAAGATGGATCGTGGCTGAGTCCCGGAGCTGCGGCCCGATAACTGGTTTAATTAATGGCCTGCCATATGCCGGGGCGGATAATTAAAGCTCCTCCCAGAGGAAGAGAGTGGACAAATTTATTTGATGGTTTGATAACCGGGGACACGGTTGAAAACTATTGATATCATCGGGGCTGGTTCGATCGGCTCCCGACAGCCATTGCTATCAGCTAATTTCACCTGTGAATAGTTAATTATCCCCTGATGCATACTGGCTGGCCATTAATAAAATGGGCTTGTCACCGTTTCTTTGTCACCCACATATGCCTTTTATCTCCCAAATCACCTTCCTAGTCTCTCTCTTTTTTTATTCCTTCCCATTCTCGTTCTTAAAAAAAAAAAAAAAAAAAAAAAAAATATATATATATATATATAAAACGTTAGGGAAGACAGATGTGGGCTGTGGGGTTTGCGCAGCACTGGGTTGGATGCAAGAATGGCCTCATGGGCGGCGGAGTGGTTGGGCACCGAGGCCGCTGTCCCGCTGGGTGGAGGCACTATCCCCAGAGCGGCCACGCAGGGGTCAGGAACTCAGACGCCGGGCCCACGGCCTGGCCGATGGACCTTGGAGAGTGCAGGCTGGGGCACTGGGAACCTAGGAGGTCAGTGGGCGGGGGGCTGTTCCTACGTTGCTGGAGTCCCCGGTGACACCTTGGGACTTCATGGTCTCCGGTGAACGTGCCTCAACACTGTGGGACCTTGTCTGTCTTTGCTTTGTGTGAACTTTTGAGCCGTGACCTTGAGCAAGTCAGTTAATGTCTCCGATATTCATCTTGCCAGATGTCAGATGATTGTAACGTCCACTCCAGGGCATATGTGGCTGTCAAAGGCACCTTGGAAGATGCCAGGACTCGTCCCTAAAACCAGGCCGTGTGGGAAGGATGCTCGTCCCAGGGCCCTGCCCAGCAGGTTGGCACTGGCATGTGTGTTGGGCTCGCTGTTGGCTCCCCCGTGTGTTCAGGGCTTTCATGGAGTGGGTGGGCTTTACCTTTCCCATGTTTTGCTTCTCAGGTTCTGGAAGGGGCTGTGCATGGAGACCTCTCTGTTCCCCAGCAGGTCGGGGTGGGAGGGCAGGAGTGGCCTTGTGGTGGAGACGGGTACCTACCCTGTGCAGGGGCCACTGCTTATTGGAATGTGGAAGATGGCGTGTGGAGACAGGTGATGGAGTGGGGACAGGAGGCTCCTGAGAGCCACCCCTTCCCCAGTGGGAGGGGACCATAGGGTGCCTTTGTCCTCAAGGGAGAGTGTCATGTCCGTGGCATGAGGGACCGGCCTCCCCATCAGTGCCTGAGTCAGAGACAGGGGAGGGACAGGCTTAGTTAAGGAGACCCTCCGGGACCCTGTGCGAGGGTGACTGTCCCCACCCATCCCCCATCTTCCTGCTCTCAGTCCTGCATTTCCCAGAGCTGAGCAGAGCTTGCTCTGTGTTAGTGTCACCCGCGGCAGGACCACAGGTGTGAACTGTGACCAGTGAAGCCTGGGAGACCATGGTCTGCAGAGGGGAGATTGCTCAGGGGCTGTAAGATGGAGCCATGGCCCTACAGAGGATGTGGGACTGCTTGACATGAACCCAACACAGCCCATGGCCCAGAAGCTGTGACCGAGGGGAGCAGAGATGGACGACTTGGTCTCACGCCATCCTGAGGCCACCTCTGGGCACATCTTCATGGGGCTTCAGGAGTCTCGTGTCCAATCAGGGATACTTGGGGGCCTGGAGCAGGAGCAGAGTTGGCAGCCATTAGTCAAGGGGTCCCTCTAAGCCTGGCCAGATCCAGGGCCGTCGGGAGCTGAGGCACGGGGCCCGTCTGGTACAGGTCCAGGAGCCAACAGGCCAGACCTTGCTTCTCCAGTCTTGGTCTTTTAAAAGATGCTTTAGGGCCGACAAAACCATCCACTGAAGTCTCTGAGGGACTGGAGTGACTCTCAAGGAGGATGGCGTACCCTTCAGCTCCTTGCTGGATGCCCCCTCGCTCCCCACTCAGACCCCCGTGTGGAGAAGGAAACAAGGGGCTCCCCCAATGCCTCATCCCCCCTGTGAGACCCCCCCAAACATATCCCCTCACCAGGGCAGCTGCCAGCACCCCTCACACAGGCCTCACCAGGGGACATCACTGTCCCTGGCTTTGGCTCCCTGGGACTCCACAGGGTGGCCTTCCCCTTCACCCTGCGCTCTGGGCGGAGTGCCACTGCCCACTAGGCCTCGTTCCTGCTGCCAAAGCCTGTTGGAAGTCAGATCATGAGATGGCTTGTATTCAGGACAGTGAGTAGGGGAGAGAGACCTCCACATGGAACGGGGCTCCAGTCCAAGTCAGCAGGAACAAGGGGGGATTTGCCGAGGAGCAGGGGGTGGGGACAGAAAATGACTATGGGGACATTAGGTCTGGGGATTCTGACTGGACCAGTCTTGCAGGGCCCCTGTGGATGGTGAGTGGGAGCAGGCACCGGGGACCCCTGTGAATGGTGGGTGGGGGCAGCACCAAGGGGTGGAGAGGGAACTTTTCAGATATCGTGGGTGATGGGCATCGAGGGCAGGACTTCTTGCCAAACTGGCTTTAGCAGGGTTCTTGCTAAAACTGTGTTTTCAAGGAATGGCGGAGATGGACACAGAGGTCCTGGCTCAAGTTTGGCCAGGCTGAGAATCTGTCACAACCCCTACCAGCCACCCTGCCGTGGGGCTCTCCTGGCTGTGTCTTCCTCCCCCAATCTCCTGTCCCTACCTTCCCACCTGTTCCCAAGGCAGTGGGAATCCCACCCAGAATTGTCACTCGTTTGCTGGACCCCCAGGAGCTCCCATGGCTCTCAGAACAAGATCCAGGCTCCTTGCCCTGCGTACTGAGTCCCACGGCCCTGTCCCACCCTGCTGCCCTCTGGCCCTCTCCCATCCATCCACAGTCCCCTCGGCAGCAGCCTCAGGGCTTTTGTTCAGCCACTGCCTGGTGTTTCATCCTCTCGTCCCACCCAACCCACATGGCATCCCTCCTGTGCAAGGAGTCTTTGCCCCAACATGTCCTCCACAGGGGGACCAATGCCCTGGAGTGGCCCCTTCTTATGCTCGTCACTGCTGGGGGGCTCAAGGCTCTCTGTGGACTGAGTCTCCCCACTTTCTTTTCCCTGGGACCTGGTGGGGAGTCCCATAGACGGGCCAGGCATGGGGCTTCCTTAGGATCTGAAGATGAGATGGAAGTGGATTGGCCAGATGTGACCCTGTGTCAGGGCCGTGTTGGGACACCAGGGTGTGTATCGCAGGCTACTGGGAGATGATGTTCTTGACCGTGGGCCTGGCGGTCCTGCCACCCTCTGCCGTTGTGGCCATGGGGCAGGCAGGGACCTCAGGAGAGAGTCAACTTAACAGGGAGGAGTGGGAGGAAGAGGAGGAGGAGGAGTGGGAGGAGGAGGAGGGGGAGGAGTGGGAGGAGGAGGAAGGGGTGGAGGAGGAGGGAGTGGTGGTAGCTCATGCTTTCATTTGCATTTTGCTACAGACGTGTGATGTGGAGTGGCTAGACCCTGACATGCTCATTTGCCATCTGCATGTCTTCTTTTGGGAGGTGTTTGCTCAGGTCTTCCACCAGGTTTTGAGCCGGGCTGCTCACTTCCTTATTACTGCACTGTAAGTCTTCTTCGTGCATTTTGGATAACAGCCCTTCATCAGACGTTGTCTTTTGAAAGTATCTTCTTCCAGATTTTGGCTTGTCTACCATTCTCTCGACATTGGCTTTACAGAGCGGGAGTTTAATGTCTTTACTACATGCAGCTTATAATCATGTCTTTCATGGAGCATGCTTTTAGTGTGGTATCTAGAAAGTCATCACCATGCCCAAGGTCATCTAGGGTTTCTCCTACGTTGTCTTTTGGTCGTTTCATGGCTTTGCACTTTACCTTCTAGGTCTATGATCCACCTTGTGAAGTGAGTTCAGTCTGAGTAGATTCATTGCCATGCATGAGGATGTCTATTTGTTCCAGCCCGATTTTTGAAAAGACTCTCCTTCTGCCATTGTATTGCCTTTGGTTTGTGTCGAGGATGAGTTGGCTAAATGCATGTGGGTCTGTTATTTCTGGACTCTATTCTCATTGATCTGCTTGTTTGTTCTTTCACCAGTACCACACTGTCATGACGACAACAGCCTTGCAGTGAGTCTTGACATCAGGTACCATCAGTCCTATGACTGGGTTCTTCTCCAGTATCAACTTGTCTAGTCTGGGTCTGTTGTCTCCATGCAAACTTTACAATCAGTTGGCCCCCACTGAATAACTTGCTGGGGTTTTGACTGGGATTGCATTAACTCTGTAGATTGAGCTGGTTTGAAGAATTGACATCTTGACAATATCGAGTCTTTCTATCCATGAACATGGAATATCTCTTCATTTAGTTAGTTCATTTTTTAATTTATTTCACCAAAGTTTTGTAGTTTTTCTCATATGAATCTTGTACCTATTGCTGCTAGATTTATAACTATCATTTTGGGAGGTTGTAATGTAAATGGTAGCATGTCTTTAATTTCAAATTCTACTGTGCATTGTTGATATTCAGGAAAGTAATTGCCTTTTGTATATAACCCTATGTCCTGTGGTCTTACGATGATTGTTTATTAGTTTTAGGAGACTTTCTGGCCATTCTAAAATTTTCTATAAAGATGAGTATGCCATTGAAAATAAAGACAATTTCATTTCTTCTCCCACAGTCCGTATTTCCCTTATTATTTTTTCTTGTCTTATTGCACTACCTAGAACTTCCAGCATGGTGCAGGAAAGCAGTGGTGAGAGGAGACATCCACCTCTTATTTTTAGCAGGAAAGCTTCCAGCTTCTCACCATTGAGTGTGGTGTTAGCTGTAGGTTCTTTGTCAAGTTGAGGAAGTACCCATCTGTTCCTAGTTTGCTGAGAGGGTTTTCTTCCCCCCTCAAAGTTTCCACACAATGTATTGAAATTGCTGAAAGTTTTTTTTTTTTTTCCATCATGAATGAATAGGATGAATCATGAAGTACACTTTCTAATCACACCATGCCACTTCCCAGGTAGTGCAAGTACACCATGATAAAAAAAAAACCTCTAATAATTCTTTTCCATTCCTTGCATCAGTGCTATTCTACATTTCTTATATATAGGAGCACATAAGCATATATAAAAGCAAACCTAATTAAATACAGTGTTGCTATTATTTTGTCAAATCCAGGAAAAAATACAACTTTTTTGCATCTATCAATGCTATGGATTATGTTAATTGAAGCTCGAATGTTGAATCAGTCTTGTACATGTCAACTGGTCATGGTGTATGACCCTTTTCACATTACTGGATTTGACTTGCTAATGTTTTGTTGAGAATTTTTGCATTTATGTTTATGAGAGATATTGTTCTGTGGTTTATTTTTCTTATAATATCTTTTTCTGGTTTTTATATTAGGGTAATGTTGGCCTCATAGAATGAGTTAGGACCACCTTGCTTTCATCTTCTGACAGATATTGTAGAAAATTAGTATAAAGTTTTTCTTAAATGTTTGGTAGAATTCACCAGTGAAGCCATCTGGGCCTAGTGCTTTCTGTTTAGAGTTTGTTAATTATTCATTAAATTTCTTTAACATATATAAAGCTACTGGATGATTTATTTTTGTGTGATTTTAATAGATTGTGTCTTTCAAGAAATTTGTCCCATTCTACCTCAGCCTTCCAAGTCATTGGAACTACAGGCATGCACCACCATTCTGTCTAGGCTATTAAATATATAGGCATAGAGTTTTTCATAATATTTCTTTATTATGTTTTACATTCCTGTGGGATCTGTAGTGATGTTCCCTCATTCATTTCTGATATTAGTAATTAGTGTCCTCTCTCTTTTTT
>CAUYQG010112637.1:0-14086 GCA_963574415.1 Tarsius wallacei | reverse complement strand
TGGTGAGACCTCATCTCTACAATAAATAAAAATAAAAATAAATTAGCCGGGTGTGGTAGCACTCGCCTGTAGTTCCAGCTACTTGGAAGGCTGAGGCGGAAGGATCGCCAGAGTCCAGCAGGTCGAGGCTGTGGTGGCCAGGAGCGGCCACTGCACTCCAGTCTGGGTGACAGAGTGAGACACCAACTCAAAAAATAAATAAATAAATACATACATAAATAAATATAAAATAAAATGCAGACCTAGATCAAGTCACTCTCTCATGTAAAACCCTTCAATGATGGCTCACCATTATTCTAAAATTACCTCCTTAACATGATGTCTGCCCCCTTTCAAAACTGGGCACAAAACTTTTTCATATGGGATTTTATAAAATTAAACTTGTTGCTGTTACTCATTTTAATTATGAGAAGAGTTAATACAAATTGCCAGAAAATAATAATGGACTATATAAGTCTTTGTATCCAGAGAGGCTAGGAGAATGCTTGAGAACAGTAGATGCTTATTGACTGACTGACTGAATGAATGAATGAATGAAAGAAAGCACAAATAAGTGAATACATGAGACAGTCATGTAAGATTCTGTTGTTTTGACACAATTTGATAGTTTATATTCACAGGAGGAAAAAATGTAATATATATGTTAATGTTCACAGGAATAAAAGCATCTATCAATCTATCTATCTGAGAGCTCAACAGAATCAGGCATTTTAGATATGGCTGTTCTCCTCAGTGGGGATTGTTGAATCCAAGAAAGCAAGGGATTTACTTGTGTTTACTTTCTCATTCTCAAGGCTAATGTTTATCAATCAATCACTTAACATACCAACAGCTGCTAGAGTCAACTAAGCAAACCATTTGACTGAAAATAAAATTGTAACCTGGTCATCTACCGACTAGAAAATTAATTAGAATTCCAATTCACTTCCTTAGTAACATTTTAGTCTGAAGGAAAAAAAAGAAAACCTGAATGAAGAAGTTACATATTGCTGTTATTAATGCATCACCCAGGTCACAAATTGCAGGCCACAGAGTACTGGGAAGCAAACTATCATCCTCTATGACAATCACTAGTTAAAAGTATCAATGCAGCTTTTTAATTATATTAATGGAGTAGTTTAACACAGGATGACTGATTCCTTTACACAAATAAGAAAAGAACTGTAGCAAATCATTTCCCTGTAAAATCCTCCTTTCTCCCCAAAACAACCAGAAGCCTTAGTCAATAGTACATCATCTCTTCATCACTCAGATAAAAGTAGTCATCTCTGATTCTTCTCTTTCATATCTAGCACATTGGTAAGTCCAGATAGCTGTAGCTACAATAAATTTCTCTAAACTGACCACTTCTCACCCTCACTATTACCCTTCTATTTGATTGATTGATTGATTGATTGAGTTGGAATCTTACTCTGCCACCCAGACTGCAGTGTAGTGGCACACTCACAACCACTGCAGCCTCAGCCTGCTGGGCTCAGGTGATCCTTCGCCTCAGCCTTCCAAGTAGCTGTCACCACAGGCATTTGCTACCATGCCCAGCTAATTTTTTTTTTTTTTTGAGTTGGAGTCTCACTCTGTCGCCTAGACTGAAGTGCAGTGGCCGCTCCCGGCCACCGCAACCTCGACCTGCTGGGCTCAGGTGATCCTTCCCTCTCAGCTTTCCAAGTAGCTGGAATTACAGGCATGCGCTACCACACCCGGCTAATTTTTTTGATTTTTTTATTGTAGAGATGAGGTCTCGCCAAGTTGCCCAGGCAGGTCTCGAACCCGCAGGCTCAGGCAATCCACTCACCTCAGCCTCCCAAGGCGCGGGATTACAGGCTGAGCCACCGAGCCCGGCTCAGCTAATTTTTTGATTATTGTAGAGATGATGACTTGCCAAGTCACCCGGGCTGGTCTGGAACCCATGGGTTCAGGCAATCTTCTCACCTCAGCCTCCCAAAGTGCTGGGATTTTAGGCGTGAGCCATCATGCCCGGCACCCTTCTATTTTAAGGCAACTCACAGGTCTCCTTGCCATCACACCTGCCCCATTTGTGCCTCTTTTTCACAATAGGCAGATTAATTTTTCTAATGATATCAGATCTCATTCCTTTCCTGCATAAAACACTCCATGACTTCTCCTTGTAACATGAATAAACTCCAACCTCCTTACTATGTCCCATAAAGCCTTCAGTGACTTTCCTCTCCAACCTCAACTCCCTCTACAAGTATCTCTGTTCACACATCCCAATCTACTGGCCTTGTTTCTATCAGATATGCTGAGCTCAGTCTCTACCTCCTCAGAATTATCAAATTCTGCTTATTTCCCAACATTCAGACCTTAATTCAGATGTCATTCTTCAGAGAGATCTTTCCTAGCCAATTAAATAGGGTAACATATTACCCTATTTAATCTTTTTAACTTTCATTATCTGCCTCCTTCCACTAAAGTGAAAGCTACGTAAAGGCAAGGAGTCATCTGTTTCATTCTCTTCCCTATCCTTATGGACTAGAACAGTTCCTGGCACAAAATAAATATTTGCCAACTGGCTGGGCTAAGTGGCTCTGCCTATAATCCCAGTACTTTGGGAGGCCAACCCAAGTGGATTGCCTGAGCCTGCAGGTTTGAGACCCAACAGGGCAACGTGGCGAGGCCTCATCTCTGCAATAAATTTAAAAAATTAGCCGGGTGTGGTAGTGCACGCCTGTAGTTCCGGCTACTTGGAAGGCTGAGGCGGAAGGATCGCCGGAGCTCAGCAGGTCGAGGTTGCTGTGACCGGGAGCGTGCCACTGCACTCCAGTCTGGGTGACAGAGTGAGACTCCAACTCAAAAAATAATAATAATAAATTTGCCAACTAACTGAGTGCCACCAAAAAAGAATCTTCTTTTCCAAAAACCAGATGCTAGTGTTCTGTGAGAACACAAACACAACTGGAAGCAGTATTTTGAAAACAGACAACTTACCTTTTTGAAAAGAATATTCCAGACCTCTGTGTGACAAGATTTATATCCCAAAATAAAGAAATGACTTGTCATGGGCAGACACTGTAGGTCGTTCATCTTTCATTCTCACTGGATTAAGATCTAAAAGTCTGATTTCAACACCCTAAGACTTTTATACTAAACCTGATGAGTTATTTCCCCTCTCTAGTCAATGGAGAAACAGAAGCTCCTGGTCAATTCTCACTGTCGTTTACTCAATCTTTCATCTTTGGAAATCTGTTTGCTTCATCTTAGTGCAGTTACAGCTCCACTCTGTGGAAAAACAGGGAAGATAGGCAATACAATATAGGTATGTTACCTAAGTAGCCACTGAGGAAATTTGAGAAACCATGTATAAGTGATTATAATCCCTAAGAACCATTTGCACAAAATATCAGAACAATGAAGAGTATTTTATTCTCATTCAGATGGGATATAGTGATCTTTAAAACTTAAATATTAATCAGGGGCCAATAAATATTTAATAATTTACTTGCTCTCCCATCTTCCCACCTCTTATTTCCATTGTAGGCTTGAAACTACTCAGTAATTTTCTCTTTTAAGTACTGAATCCCTGTTAGTAGACACTGTGATGTGTAAAAATCACAAATATAAAACACTAAGTTCATTTTGGTCAGACCCAGAAATGAGACAATTAAAAGCAAATGATTTCCTATATCTAGACCCACAGAGATGCAGCCATGGAAACTAGCAGAGGCAGCACAGCCTTTTCTGAAAAGAAAAAGAATATTTTTCACTAACTAGCATCCCTTGACCCTTGCCTACGGAAAAAGATCCTTCAATAGTTATGAGAACACTGAATCAAGACCTAATCAATGTCCGATTGACTCAGCTTCCAGGAGATCAGGTGCAGAAATGAGTTAATAATCTCTTCCAGAAAAGCCCAGAAATATTTTAATATTTCTTAGGATTTAATACATTGAAATTTTGAGTCTCCAAGGCATCAAAGCATAGTGTCATGTCTAGTAACACAGCAACACTTAGCCCAAGAGCTACACTGCTTCTACCGCTTTACCATCTAGCATGTTAAAGTCATTTCAGACCCATTTTCAGCATATGATTAATAAGCCTTATTATGGCTTATAAAGTCTTCAGTGACCTTCCTCTCCAACTTCATCGCCCTCTACCATTTCTCCACATTCACCACATTCCAATTTACTGGCCTTGTTTCTCTCAAGCAAGGTGAGCTCAGTCCCTACTCCCTCAGAATTGTCAAATAGTTTTATTCTTCCCTTTCCTAGCTTCGGTAAATTGAATTTGAGCTTCACTATGTACTCCTGGGTGTTTCATTGAACTACCTTATTAGAAGGCTTTAACGCTCGGTGAAATTAGAAATTAGGCAAAGTTTATCTTGGGTGACTCAAGATAAACCCTCATCTCTACCATCCCCCATGCTTCTTGCCCTCTGTAGCTCTCAAGTTCTCTTTCTATCCAAACAGCCTTTGTGCAAGAGATCTGAATTCCTTAGCCCCAAAATAAATGTCTGCTAGAAGCTTCAAGGATGACCTTTCTCAAGGAGGTAAGGGAACAAATAGGAATGAGAATGTGGTTTGTAGGGTATTTTTCAGAATAAGAAAACAGGTAGGGATATAATAGAGTTCTCCCTGAACCTGTGAAATTGTACCACAAAGCAGCTGGCTGCTTTGGCTACACTGTTGTTGTCATTTCAATTTAAAACATCAAAAGTAGACTCTTTTCCCAAGTAGTTAGTTTATAGTTCACAGACATGTAAACAATTAATTTTCATTCATGAAAATTCATAAGGGGCCAGGCGCAGTGGCTCAGCCTGTAACTCAGCACTTTGGGAGGCCGAGGTGAGAGAATTGTCTGAGCCTGGGGGTTTAAGAACAGCTTGGGCAACTTGGTGAGACCTTGTATCTACAATAAACCACAAAAACTAGTTGGACGTGGTGGCGTGCATCTATAGTTCCAGTTACTTGGAAGGTTGAGTCAGAAGGATCGCCTAAGCCAAGCAGGTAGAGGCTGTGGCGAGCATGAGTGTGCCACTGCATTCCAGCCTGGGCAACAAGAGTGAGACTCTAACACCAAAAAAAAAAAAAAAAAAAGAAAGAAAGAATTACAAAGATATTTAAAGGACAAAATTAGTATACAAAAGGGAAAGTTTTACTGAGGAGGCAATGACTGAATTGATTTTCAAGAATGAACAAGAATTTGTCAGCAATTGAGGTTAAAAGCCATTTTAAGCAATCAAAATGTGTAAAGTAAGGTGGAAGGGAAAGCGTTATATTAGTATGGATTCTAATTTACCTATTTCCCCTCCAGAAAATACTGACCTTAGGTATAACAAACTCTGCTTACAATTGTCAGTGCTCAATTTTGGAACACAGATACGCATTGAGAATATTATTGATGGATATCATTGTGTGGACTGCAATGATGAGTAAGCCACAGCCCAACCTCAAAGCAATTTATAATATAATTGGTTTAGACAGAAATGTATGCAAATAACACAAGATGACTCAAAATGAAATTCAGGAAATCCCCCAATCTGGACAGAGTTCTCTATATGGCTGCCAGCAGCTGTCTGTCCCTGCTTAGACCAGCCTTTACTCAGCCAATGATATGTAGACCAATTAGAGTAAGGAGAGCTTTGCTGCTGCTGCAAATGTTGACAAATGTCCCTCCACCTGTGGCCAGATCAGCCTGCCTGGTCCTCTGCGTTGGGAGTTTCAGCTCACTAGGAAGCTCATTTGACCCCTTTGGCCAGACAGCTAGCTGATTGTTTTGGACAATTATGAGTTGGGTAAATATTTTCTTAAGGCTGAAAATTTCTAAAAGGTTGAGTAAATGCTCTCCAAAGCTTCAGGCACTGTGGCAACCATACTTATTTTTCCTTTAGAGAAAAAGTCTCATCCCCTCTCTTTTTACCTTTTAAAGTAGTATGGGCAATATTTGAATTTGCTACTCCCCCCCGCCCCTTTTTAGCTTTCTTGAGTGTGGAAGCATGGAAGACCCATGTTAGGGAGTCCTTCCCTCTTGAGAAAGCATCACAAGTCCAATCACGTATTCAGAGTTCCACTTATGTAATAATACAAGTCCATTATGTAAAATGAATGCATTAACAAACAATGAAAGTAATCTCTGGATTGCCTGAGCCCGAGGGTTCGAGACCTGCCTGGGCAACTTGGCGAGACCTCAACTCTACAATAAATCAAAAAATTAGCCGGGCGTGGTAGCGCGCGCCTATAGTTCCAGCTACTTGGAAGGCTGAGGCGGAAGAATCGCCGTAGTCCAGCAGGGTGAGGCTGCGGTGGCCGGGAGCGGCCACTGCACTCCAGTCTGGGCGACAGAGTGAGACTCCAGCTCAAAAAAAAAAAAGAAAGTAATCTCAGTAAACACTGAGATTTTGATTATATGAAAAAAATATGAATGGGGTATCCTGTAATTTAGAATCATAGAAGCACAGACTCAAAAAGAACTCAGAGACCATTTAATATCTCATTTTACGATTTATGGATTTCCATTCATTCGGTTATTCAAAACTCAAAACGACTCATGCCAGGTCACCATTTATCCCAGTGACCCCAGGACCAGC
Source organism: Tarsius wallacei (assembly GCA_963574415.1). Taxonomy (NCBI): domain Eukaryota; kingdom Metazoa; phylum Chordata; class Mammalia; order Primates; family Tarsiidae; genus Tarsius; species Tarsius wallacei. The sequence continues at coordinate 7,545 of CAUYQG010112637.1, read as the reverse complement.
ATGATCCCAGGACCAGCAGTATCAGCATCACCCGAGACTTCCTAAAAATAAACTCATGAGTCCCATCCCAGATCTACTGCATCTGAAACTGTGTGAGGAGGGCCCAGAAGTCTGAATTTTGATGAATTCTCCAATTTATTCTGGTGAATGCAGTCTGAGAATTACTTCCCTGGACCGTGTACATGGAATGCGTTAGTCAGGGCTATTTAGTTTAACTGGATTAAACAAAAAAGGAAATCTGTTAGTCTATGCAATTAAAAGTTTAAGGAGTAATATTTCCTCCAGTATAGTCTATGATAAACACTACCTTTTTCAATGGCTTCAAATTCCCCTCTCCATCAACTACATACTCCTCTGTTATAGCTGTCTATACCTAGCTCCCACATTACTGATCTAACCTGATTTCCCAGTGCTCTACATCAGACATCTCAACTAGACTTCATGATATTGTGGACTTGTGCCTTGACCATACCATGCCCATTTCTCCCATTCTCATTTCATCCACAATGTTCCCCTTGACAGACACACTTTCCATTCCCTCGGCCTATCAATAATCCTGCCCAGATGTTAAGAGCAAATTCATGCTCTCCCACTTACATGAAAAATCCTTTGGCTGCTCTAGCTCTCTCATAACTTTTTTTTTTTTTGAGTTGGAGTCTCACTCTGTCGCCCAGACTGGAGTGCAGTGGCTGCTCCCGGCCACCGCAGCCTCGACCTGCTGGGCTCCAGCGATCCTTCCGCCTCAGCCTTCCAAGTAGCTGGAACTACAGGCGCGTGCTACCACGCCCAGCTGATTTTTTGATTTATTGTAGAGATGAGGTCTCGCCAAGTTGCCCAGGCGGGTCTCGAACCCGCGGGCTCAGGCAATCCACTCACCTCAGCCTCCCCAAGCGAGGGATTACAGGTTGAGCCACCGAGCCCGGCTATGTTTGATGTTTTAAGGGTTGCTCCCTGCCATTAATTTCACAGAGCTCAAGGACAAGGAGACAAAAAGCAGTTGTAACTACTTACTTTTTCCTTTCCAAGGCTGAACACTCCTCATCACACTCCAGCCTAGGTAAGCAAATGAAAAAAATTAAGTCAAGGTATAGGATTTACAGTTTTTAGCCAGCAAGAAAAGAAAGTCTTGACTAGTCGACCTGGAAACACAGCCGACTCTTGCCAAAGGACGTCCCTCAGGCCAGGAAGCAGCCTATGAGGCCATCTACTCTTCAGATTCCAATAGCACCCTTGCTCTGGGACTCTCATGTTGTCCCTGGAGCGCCAATCCAGCAATGGCTGGATGAGGTCCCTCTCAAGGACAGACTGGCAAGCCTCTGGGTAATAGAGTCTAGGAATTCTCAGGTGGCCTCAGAGCGTTTCCCAGCAGCTCAACCCCCTACATGCTCGCCAGGTGCCCCTCAAATGGCCCCACCTCCCTCTCTAGACAGTCAGCAGTCTGGCTCTCTGTTCTTCTGTGGGTTAGGCTGGGTACATCTAGATCTCTGCTTTCTCTGGCTACTCTCTGGAGTGAGGCCTGGAAAAGTTTCCTCTAGTCTTAGTTATGTTGTGAATAGGATTCACTGGGGTTGGCGTGGATATGGTCTCTTAACCTCAAATGTCTGTTGAGCACCTGCTGTGTGTGCAAGGCTCTACCTTGGGGGATCCAATTGAAAACTACCTGGCTTGGTTAACTTCCTTCTTGGTAATTAACCTGCTGATCTCCACTGAATCTCCAAGCTGCATGTCTGTTATTTTGGAGGCCATGGAAATAGCAGCTATTCTGAAATATAAAAAAGAAAGGGAAGAAGAGGCATTGCAGTTTCACATGACTTTCCTTCTACTAGGAAGACCTCTTTCAAAGCAAATCTACCACATGACAATTTGTGTGGCCTTGGAGCCCATCTGGTATGAATTATCTACATGTTTATGTCATATCTCCTTAATTAGATTCTAAGCAGCTACACAGAAAGCAATGAGGTAACCCAACTCCTCAGTATCCCCTAGAGCAACACCTGGCACTCAGCAGGTATTCAAACACAGCCAAACTGATGTCTGTATATTCTTAAAACCCTATATCAATGGCATATTTTTGCTTCTAACCAGAGATACACAACCACTGATTCTCTAACATCTCCACCTCTGTATTCACATCCCTGTATGACTACATAGGTCCCAAGACTTCAGGAGGCTGCAAAGATACCTCCCAGGACAATTAGAAATCCCCACACCAGAAAAGCATAGGACTTAGCTCTGGCTATACACTGACAAGTGGCAGAATGGTAAAGCAATTCTTATTTCATGGACACAATAAGAGCAAAAGAATGAAAAAGAGAGAAAGAGGACGAGGAGAAACAAAAAGGTTATTTTAACTAATTAAAGTAAGGGAAGAAAAAGGCACAAAAAGCAACACTTTTTTCTTTGAACCAGTGAAACTAGATTTTTAAAAATATATTTAAAAAATGTTCTAACCTCTAAAAAGGTTACAAGGATCCTAAAATAAATACATGTATCTGCTTCACCTAGGTCCACCAGTTAAGTAGCACTGACCTTTGATAAGTACTGGATGCTTCAGAGCAAGCCACCATCTCTTTTCTTCGTCCACATTCACACTGTAGCTCTACCTGAAATCAGATCAACATGGAGTGACTTTTAGCACTTTGGAACCACGTGAATAAGCAGGTTTCACTTTTTTTTTTTTTTAATGGGAGTCCCACTCTGTTGCCCAGGCTGGAGTTTAGTGGCATAATTGCAGTTCACTGCAGCTTCGACCCCCTGTGCTCAGGTGATCCTTCTGTCTCAGCCTCCCAAGTAGCTGGGACCACAGGAACACACCATGACACCTGGCTAATTTTTCTTTTCTTTTCTTTTTTGTAGAGACAAGATCTTGCTATATTGCCTAGGCTAGTCTTGAATTCCTCAAGTAATCTTCCTGCCTTGGCCTCCAAAGTGCTGGAATTATAGGCATAAGCCACTGTGCCCAGCAGGTGTCCCTTCTAAATACTCTCTCAAATCAAACCGTGGCAGACAATAGAGTCAATGAGTGGCCACTCTCCAAGACAGAAGAAGCTTACCATACAAGCAAATTAACAATACAGTAGTTGCTATGCTAGGAGATAAGTGTCCCATCCCTCTGCTTCCATCTTCTCAGGGTGGCCTTGCTTGATTCTTCAGACCAGGCTAAATCTCCCAAGGACATGCTCTCATAGCAGCTTCTACAAGGGTATAACTACTTGTCCATGACACCACAGTCATAATTAGTTATCTGAATAATCATTTAGTATCTATTCCATCAAATTGTAAGAGCCAACACATCTCTTGTTTACTAGTTTAGTCCCAGTACCTCACGGTATGCCTCACACAAAACAGACATCTATACATTTGCTGAATAAATGGAGTGGACAATCAGAGTCTACTGAGAATTTGATCTAAGGCAGACAGAGACTGGTCAGGTGGCAGTGGGTACCTGCTTAATTAAAAGGCCACACCAAGTTGAGCAGAAAGAAACCTATATGATTTTGTGCCATCTTTCTCTTGCTAACTTAACTTGCAGTTCCTTGCAACCAATGACCCCTGATTATGATATGCATGCACAGGGGCTGCTATAGATAGTTCAGTAGTCCCACAACCACGATCAGTGTCCCATCTGGGGCCAGAAATACCCACCTTGGCTTTACAAGCAGTCACAGGGCAGGGTGAGCTGGGGTGGCAGGGAGCCATACACGGGTGGCCACAATCAACTCTGGGGGTAGTACAGGGCTGCTTGCAGGCCTCATCCACAAGACATTCTCCTTTGTGACAGAGCCTCTGACACTTGTGCATTCCACATGGTAGTGTGGCACTGCAGGGTAATCCGCAAGAGATATCAACCAGGTGACAGGGAATGTTGCTTCGTAACTAGGAGAGACAGAAGTAGCCAGATTCTCATCTCCAAGTGGCATTTAGTGATGGGTTTTAATTTCCTCTTAAAATATTTATGAACTTATAAAACATTTTAAAAGGCCAGGCACGGTGGCTCATGCCTATAATCCCAGCACTTTGGGAGGCCGAGGTGAGAGGATTGCCTGAGCTCAGGGTTCAAGACCAGCCTGGCCTGGTCAGCTTGGCGAGACCTCATCTCTATAATACATCAAAAAAAGTAGCCGGGCATGGTGGTATGTGCCTATAGTTTCAACTACTTGGAAGGCTGAGGCAGAAGGATCACCTAAGCCCAGCAGGTCGAGGCTGCGGTGGCCATGAGTGTGCCACTGCACTCCGGCCTGGGTGACAGAGTGAGGCACCAACTATAAAAAAAAAATTTTTTTTTAATGAGTTTTTTTTTTTTTAAGAGACAGGGTCTTGCTATGCTGCCCAAGCTGGATTTGAACTCCTGGGGTCAAGCAATCCTCCTGCCTCAGCCTCCTGAATAACTGGGACTACAGGGACATGCCATTGTGGCTGGCTTGCGATAAGTACTTTAAAAAAAAAACTGTTTTTATTTGGAAAAAAAAGTTTGATTTTCAAAGTCTGAAAGGTGAGTTTGAGGAGAAAAGCAATCTAAACTTTGTTCAGTAATAATGCTTGTTATGATCCAAAAGGATTTGTGACAGCAATCAAAAATATGACCTGGGTCATACATTTTCCAAGGGGGCAACAAACAAATGAAACTAGATAACTAGGGAGTACTTGAAAAATGCTATGACTAACTGGGAGGATCAGATGTGCTTTTCCCTCCTTTCCAAACTGCTAAGACATTGAGTCAACAGACTAATATTTCTATGTTAGTGTGGAAGACAACCTTGGCCTAGGGCCCCAAGACTGCTGGTAGGGCTGTTTTATGTAATTAAATATTCAATTCTCCTCTCATCTCTCAACTCAAGGTCTCCATAGCTTCAGGCAGTCCTGTTCTTTGAGAAATTAAAAAGGCAATAGGTCGTAGCACTCCCAACTGATTTTTCTTGAAAAAAATTGCCTGGGGGCATCCCCACCTCTGGAAAAAGCTCTTAGAATTTCACTCCTGTGGACCAAAGGTTTCAAGAACCCTCAAAATGAGAATATACTTCTACTGCAGTGACACATAACTTCCATTGTTTAAGAGACCTCCAAAGTCTAGGATAAATATGCTTCTAATCACCCTGGAATCACTATTTTGGTAGAATGTGCTTCTAATCATTAAACACTTACCTAGTCTACTACCAGGGCAGTGGGGATAATTTTTACACATGCTCTGCCCTGTCATCGCCTTTCCACATTAGTTGCTTATCTTTTTGCTATCCTTTAGGATGTTACTTCCTCCAGAACACCTGGGAAGGGAAGCCTTCCATCTACTCAGTACTCAATATTTCCCACATTACTGTAACTGCCTGTTTACATGTCTGTGTCCCAGCCCAAAGTGAAGGCTCTACAAGGCAGGGATCATATCCATCTTCTTCACTTCTGAATCACCCAAACCTAGCCTGTTCCCTAGCACACAGTAGGGTACTTATATTCAATATTTGTTGAATGAAGTGTGAATAAGCCATCAACACAAAGCAAATACATGAATGTTTCAGAATGAATAAGGTCAAAGAGAAAGTGGGATATATAGAGGAAGAATAAATAGCAAAGACTTGAGGACCATCCATAGGAAGTAAGCAGAGAAAAACATGTCAATCAAGATAAGAATACTGAAAGCATGCTGTTGCAGATGTCAAGAGAGTTTCAAGAAATGTTGGCCAACATGCTATAAAGTGAAAAGAGCAGGTTACAAAACAATATAATTGGAGTTAGAGTAGGGAAGTGTGAATCACCCATGCCTAGTAGTTTATACACCAGAATATTAAGAAGCATTTTTTTTTAAAAGAAGCATTTCTAAGTAGTATAATTGTATCTCCTTAATTGTCTATAATAAAAATACATTTTTTTTCTTGAGTCGAGTCTCACTCTGTTTCCCAGACTGGATGGAGTGCAGTGGCGATCAAAGCTCATCACAGCCTTGACTTTCTGGGCTTAAGCAATCCTTCTGCCTCAGTCTTCTGAGTAGCTGGGATTATAGGCATGTGCCACCTGCTAATTTTTCCTTTTGATTTTTTGTAGAGATGAGGTCTCGCTATGCTGCCCAGGCTCATCTTGAACTCCTGAACTTAAGTGATCCTCCTGCTTCAGCCTCCCAAGTGGCTGGAACTATAGGAATGTGCCTCCACACTCAGTTAAATTTTTGTTTTTTTGTAGAGATGAGGTCTCGCTATGCTGCCTGGGCTGGTCTTGAGCTCCTAGGCTCAAGCAATCCTCCCATCTTGGCCTCCCAAAGTGCTGGGATTACGGGCATGAGCCACCATGCCCAGCCTTTGATTCTTGAGAAGACACACATTCCATAAATTGCCAGACTCATAAGAGAAGGGCAGATTCCAAGCCCCTCCGCCACTCATCCCCAAGAAGCCAGCAAATCGTTTGAGCCAGGCAAAACTTAGCGGCACGAGGGTGGACGCTACTAGAGTCATTGTCCAGGCACACTTAACTTTGGCCACTGAACCTGGGACTTTCACTTGAGTTGGAACCCTGGGTGACAGGGGAGTAACAGTGCAGAGAAGAGTCACCGTGACAAATTCCTTAGGAAGGATGCAAGCTTGGCCCTGGACTGGCATCCAGGAACTTGGATTTTGGGGGTCCTCCCCATCCCTGCAGGAGAGACTCACTGGCTTATGCATGTACAAGCAGTTCATGCTGAACACTTGCTTTCATTCTGAGAGTCTGAACTGTGGGTACATGCTAGGTAGAAAGTGCCTACATGACCAGCCCTCAGTGACAACCCTGGCACCGAGTCTCTAATGAGTTTCCTGGTAGACAGCATCTCACTCATGCTGCCATAAGAGTCGCTGAAGGAATTGAAGGCCTCCTGAGTGCCTTCATTTCAAGGGACTCTTGGAAGCTTGCTCCCGGTTTCTTCCAGATTTCATGCACTTTTTTCCTTTGCTGAGTTTGCTCTGTGTCCTTTCACTGTAATAAATCACATCCATGAATATGACTCCTTACCAAGTCCAGTGAGTCCTCCTAGCAAATCACTGAACCTGAAACTGGTCTTGGGGACCCTGACTCATGGTTTCAAGTCCATGACACACCTGGCTCCCAGTGGAATTCAACAACAATCCTCTCTTTGTAAAAGCACCATAACGTAGACTTCCGTGATACCAGCAGACAAAGCCAAGAGTTTACACTCAACACCTGAGCTGGTAAGCCCCATGAACATGTCAGCAAATACAACCAGTGACAGAATTAGACCACCAGAGACTGCTGATATTACAACTGGCATGTGCCAGGCCCTAAACAGACACTTATGAAACATTTAAAGAAATGAAAAGTAAAATTTAAAAAAGGACAAGCAATTGGACACTATCAGTACTGAACAGGCCGATCTAAGAAAGAAACAAATGACACTTCTAGAAAAAAGAATTTTAAATAAAATTCAATGAATGAGTTAAAAAACAGATGGCAGCCGGGCTCGGTGGCTCAGCCTGTAATCCCGTGCTTTGGGAGGCTGAGGTGAGTGGATTGCCTGAGCCCGCGGGTTCGAGACCCGCCTGGGCAACTTGACGAGACCTCATCTCTACA
>CAUYQG010112636.1:0-13078 GCA_963574415.1 Tarsius wallacei | reverse complement strand
CCTGGATCAGATAGTAGACTTGGCTCCCTCCTCCTCCTCTGCCCATGACTGCCAATGGAGGACCCTCTGGACAGCATCCTTCAGAGCCTGCTTTAGCTCAAAGCCTCTGACTCGCTCAGCCTGACAGTCCAGGAGACTCCTACTCTACTCTTCATAGGCTCCAGTGATCCCTAGGCCCCAGGGCCCATGGTCACCACTGTGCACTGGACCATGTGCACACACAGGCTCAATGACAAAACACACAGACACATACTAAGATAAGCAGCCCTCAGGATAAAAGACCCCAGTCAAACCCACTTTCATCTCTAGTCATTTAATTATTAGATTAAGAACAGCATGAAAATACTGACATTCTCAAATTCTGCTGTATCCCAATGGTCTCATGGAACTTGCACCCTCTTTCACAGTCTAGAAAACTGTTTCTGCCCTCACCATCATCATTGCCCTCCCCATCAGCAGGGCCAGGGGGTGCCATAGGGAACACCAAATGTTTGCCATGCAGATGGGTGAGGTCTCTTGTTAGGAGCAGCAAGGACCAGGCTCTGGGAGAGATGTCGTAAGAACACGAGTCAGCGTTAGGAAGGAGAGAACTCGAGCAATGGCTACAGCTTGGTTGTATGCCACTTGCACACAGAGAAGATTTATGAATCAAGACACAGAGGAGAGCCCAGCAGGAGAGCACATGCTCTGACCACAGATGGGCACAATGCCCACCAAGGGCATTCAGTACCAACTCCAAGGCTGTACGAGTTCAGGGTCAGGAGGCCAGTGTCACTGTAGAGGGGGGAGGTGGCTTTCCCAGGGAGGCAGGACTTGTTATGAAAAGAGGAGACCGTACCACATTGGGATTAAATAGTGAGCTTTGGAACCAGCCAAACAGATTTTGAATTTCCATTGTCACTTCCTGGCTGCGTGACCCTCAGAAAGACACCTAACCTCTCTGATCTTTAGTAGCTTCGTGTGTCAGTCCATTTTACTTTGCTATAAAGGAATGTCTAAGTCTGGGTCCTTTATAAATAAAAGAGGTTTATATTGGTTCATGGTTATCTGCTTCTGGTGAGGCCGCAGGAAGTTTATAATCATGGCAGAAGGTGAAGGAGGGGCAGGTGTGTCATGTGGTGAGAGTGGAAACAGGAGAGAGAAGGAGGCACCAGGCTCTTTTAAACAATTAGCTCTTGCATGAACTAAGAGAGCGAGAGCTCACTCATTACCTGAGGGAGGTCACCAAGCCATTCATGAGGGATCAGGTCCCATGACCCAAGCACCTCCCACTGGACCCCACCTCTACCCACAGGGGATCACTTTTTTTTTCTTTTGAGTCAGAGTCTCACTCTGTTGCCCAGGCTGGAGTGCTGTGGCATTCTCACTGCCACCACAGCCTTGACCTGCTGGGCTCAGGTGATCCTTCCGCCTCAGCCTTCCAAGTAGCTAGAACTACAGACGTGCACTACCATGCCCAGCTAATTTTTAAATTTATTGTAGAGATGAGGTCTCGCCAAGTTGTCAGGCTGGTCTTGAACCCCTGAGCTCAGGCAATCCTCTCGCCTCGGCCTCCCAATGTGCTGGAATTGCAGGCATGAGTCACCGTGCCCGGCCAGGATCACATTTCAGCATGAGATTTGGAGGGGACAAACTTCCAAACTATATCACTGGTGTGTAAAAAGCCAGTGCCTCCCTATCCAGATGCAGAGAGGAAGAACTTAGCCTATAAAGGGACTATAGTAAGCAGCAGTAAATGAACACACCAGGTAAAGGGTAAGCAAAGGCACAGACGCTGGAATGAAGGTAGGTAGTGTATAGGAACAGGGGCAGAGTACGAGAATGGCTGTAAACAGCCCAGAGGGCCAGGCCCCAGAAAGGTGGACTTCCAGGCTGATGGAGGCTGTGCCTGCAGAGAGCCACATCTGAGGCTCCAATCTCCCAGGAAGCTGCAGCCAGGGAGGTGGTGGCCCTGCCAAAGGGTTGTCAGTCCAGCCCTGGGGTTTTCTTCCCATTGGCCATGACTCTGACAGGGAAATCAGCAGGCCAGCAGTGCGGGTCCAGGCAACGCAACAGACAAGGCCCTGGGGACAACTTAAGTGGACAATAATTGCAGGTTATTATATACCGGGCTGCAGCCAAAAGCCAGGCAGCTATTAAGTGTGATTGGAAGAAATAATCCGGAGGAAGAGGATGGATGCGAGAGTCAGATTGCTCTCTCTGTAACAGGACTGCTCGGAGGCTGGGGGGCTCTGCAGTGACAGGAACAGAGACAGAGTGGGTGGGAAGAGGAGTTTATTTATAGTGTGAGCATCCTGCACTCTGAGAAGCAATTTCATCCTCATCCCTCACCACAAGGTATGACAGTCCCCATCTCACAAACCAGGGAATGAGGTCCAGAGAGGGGAAGCAGTGACTCAAGGACACACAGCAATTATCAGTTGAGCCCCTCCAGAGCCTAGACAAAGCCCCTTTTGTTGTCTGATGAGCAGACATAGAAGCCACTCCTGACAGGAAATCCCTCAGGACCCGGTTGTGACCTCAACGGGGCAGTGTGCGATTGAGCAGGAAGTACCTTAGAAATGGGACTGGAGCGAGGCTCAAGACCTTGAGGGAACACAGATCCCACCACGTGGGCACCAGCTCCACAGACTGGATGATGGCAAAAGACTAGCAAATGGAGGCAGGACAGAATTTGAATAATATGGTTAGTTCTTTCTCAGAGCTTTATCTATTCACTAGTCACCACTCTAAGATAGAAGAATGTTATGCCCATTTTATAGATGAGGACACAGAAACCAAGGGCAATTATATGACTTGTCCCTGTCAGGGTGGTAACGCTATGACCATCGCTGGTCTAGGAGCCTGCACACCCCACCCCAGAACTGCCTATTGGACAAGACCATGGCAGAGGTGATCCTTCCTCTGTCCTCTGTCACCAGACTGGGAGGACTTGTAGTTTTGTCCTTGTTAGCTGAGGCTTCCCATTTTATCAGTAGGAAAGGTGCTTCTCTTTCTAGGCCAAGGATTGCATGAGACTGAGACCCCAGGGGTGACATTGCCCTTGAATAACGTATGGATTGCACATCTCTGACCTCCTAACCCACACTCTCAGCTCTGCCAAGCCCACAGCTCATTTTGGAAATAAGGAGGAGACACCCTCGACCCCAAAGAACAAACCATGGGCATCTTCAGGGAGATTCCCAAAGACCAAACCACACCCTTCACTATTTAACAGAGGCAACTTCTACGGAGATGCTGTGATGGAGACCAATGAGAAATTAAATATGATGGCGGGTGGCAGACAACCTGACTCCTCCAAACACAACACCCAGCAGACACCCAGGAGTGTCCTAAGGCTCAGGGCCATCCACAGGTTCTGACAGCCTGCTCCTCCCTCCTAGGATTGACTCTCTTGCCCGCCTGGCCTCTCCAGCCCCAGTCTGGATTCAGACTAGGCCCTCCAATGACCCTGCTTTGGGTCACTTGAGATCAGAAGCCCAGCTCAGGGAGGGATCAGTTACACTGTGACTCAGCTAGACGGCACAGGGCCAGGAAGTGAGTCACAGCAACTTGCCCACCCTTCCCAGCGGGAGGTGGGGGATGCAGGCCTGTGTGGGAGCCTCCTGTGCCTGGGTGTGCAGGTGTTTGGGTGCAGGCTCCCCGACAGTGGTGGAAAGGTCCTAAGTGTGTACTCCAGTGCGAGCGCCTCTCTGAGCCTGAACACAGATGTGCACCATGGAACTGCCATGCTGGAAGAAACTCACAGGGCCCTCCTGGACATGGACTGGGCTCCCTCACACATCCTCACACAACTTCGCACCAACTGGAGACTTTATCCACTCACACTAACACAGAAGGGGCAAAACTGGCCTCCACTGGGGATCCTTTTCATCTCCCCAATAACACTGGGAGGATCATTGAGAAGAAACCCCAACCAATTGTCCTCTTTCCTAGAAAATCTTCATGTGTTGGTACTTACATTCTTTTTTTTTTAAGAGAGATAGGGTCTGTTTGTATCGCCCACACTGAAGTGCAGTGGTGGGATCATAGCTGCAGCCTCAAACTCCTGGGCTCAAGTGAACTTACCATCTCACCTTTCCAAGTATCTAGAACAACAGGTGCACACCACCATGCCTGGCTTTTTTTTTTCATTTGTGTGTAGACATGATCTCAAACTCCTGGGCTCAAGAGATCCTCCTGCCTCAGTCTCTCAAAGCACTGGGATTACAGGTGTGAGCTACTATGCCCAGCCACATATTCTGAATGTTATTTTTGAAACATTTTATATTTGAAAAGGAGAGAGTTCATTCTTTTTTAAAGAATACACTCAGAAAAATTATAGTTAACATTTATTGGGCACTTACTGTGTGGCGGGCACTAAATACTTGCTACCTCTTTTAGTCTTCACAATAATCATAAGCAGTGCTTCTATCCTCGTGTTTCAGATGAGGAAACTGAGGTTCTGGGAGATGATTTTCATGGCTAGTAAGTAAAGATCTGTCTAGTTTCAAAGTCCAAACTCTTTCTCAACACAATGCATGCACCTATACGTGTGTGTGTATAGTACAGTTAACTTAAATCTGATATACAGATTTTTAAGCAATAAATGTCCAGTTGTGTTTATAAACTGTACTTCTATAAATTGTAATATTGGAACTTTTTGTTTTTAGACAGAGTCTCACTCTGTCACCCAGGCTGGAGTGCAGTGGCACGGATCATGGCTCACCGCAGCCTCGACTTCCTGGGCTCAAATGATGCTTCTGCCTCAGCCTCCCAAGAAGCTGGGATTACAGGCATGTACTACCACAACTGGTTTTTTTTTTTTAATTTTTTGGTAGAGGTGAGGTCTTGCCATGTTGTCCAGGCTGGCCTCAAACTCCTGACTCAAGTGATTCTCCCACCTCAGCTTCCCAAAGTGCTGGGATTATAGGCATAAGCCACCATGCTCAGTCAAACAAAATTTATATTAATGTGTCTGTTTAATAAGAGACCAGAATTTATACATACAACTTTACATGTACATTTTGGTAGGCTTTAAGCTTACTATAAGAAGATTGCCATGGGAAATTATTGGAGGGTAATCTTCTTAAAAACCTGTGGCATTGTCTTTAAGTATTCCTAATGGCAGCAAACTCCCATGCTTTGAGAAGAGACAGGATCTATAGAAAATGAGGCCTTTGGTTGGGCATGGTGTAATCCCAGCTCTTTGGGAGGCAGAGGTGAGCGGATTGCCTGAGCCCAGGAGTTCGAGACCAGCCTGGACAACTTGGTGAGACCTCATCTCTAAAATAAATAAATAAATAAATAAATAGTCAGTCGTGGTGGCACATGCTGTGATTCCAGCTACTTGGAAGGTTGAGGTAGAAAGATCTCCTGAGTCCAGCAGGCCAAGGCTGTGGAGTGCATGCCACTGCACTCCAGCCTGGGCATCAGAGTGAGATTCTGATTCAGAAAAAAAAGGGGCTCTTTAACCATTTGCATGATGGGGGAGTGATTTCTCCCTCCACACCCACCCTTCTTAAATACCCAGACACCTTCTTTGTCCTCTTCTTGTAGTGTTGATGACACTCTTTGGTGCTATTATCAGCCAGGCAGCTTTGAATCCCCACCCTGAGTCTTTCCTAAGTGCTAGCCCTGCTGCAACCCCCCTTCCCATGGTCACCTGCCACTCTTGGAACACAAGCCAACATCCTTCCATGGCCTCAGTCCCTGACCCCCGTCAGCCCATGTGCCCTTTCTACCCTCAGCCTCTCCTTGCCTCTCCCCAGGCTATGCCAGAGTCATCATCAGCATTCAGCTCCCAGGTGGGTAGACAGGAGAGGCCCCCTCAGTTGGAAGAGTCTGAGGTCTCTAGACAACAGCCCCTGGAAGATCTAGCCTGGTGTAAAGGTCCTGCAGTCTCACCTTCCAACAAACCCTCCAGTTGGTGTCCCCTTTGGTCCCACCCAGCCACCTCACCCCTTCATGTCACCTAAGCAGCCCGCAGCTGTTACACCATCTGAAGGACTGTGCACTAGACTTCAGTAGCCTGGAGGCAGTTGGGAAAGTTAGAATTAGAGCACCCAGGTAGAAGCTGCCGATCTGGTGGCATTATCAGAGAAATCATGGCCCTGCTGAAGTGACATTTACTCAGAGCATTGTGTGTGTGATAAATACAACTTCCTATTCCAGTTTCTAAAGTGAGCCCAGTGTCTGAAAACCTCAGGGCTCATGTACAATAAATTAACATAATTAAAAACTAATTAGTAAAACATCACAGTTAAAAGGACTTGCTGAGGCAACACCTCTCAGGTAAGAAGAAGGGACCTCCAGAACACTGGCAGCCAAGATGCAGGACAGGACCCAAGAAGAGGCCTGACCCTCCCAGAAGGGCTCCTTCCCCCAGGAGCACCTTGAGCATGGTCTTGCAGCTTGCAAGGACACCCGGGGCGTGTTTAACTCTGGTCTGGGAACCAGGCCCAGCTCCAGTCACAGGCTGATGCCCCTCCCCCTCTGTTGGAAGCAGGAGGGGCTTCAGCAAGACCCTCAGCCCCCAGTGGCCTGTTAGTGATGCTCCAATAATATTGGCTGGCCAGACATTGATCTAAGCACTTTACCTGCATTTACTCATTTAATCTTCACAACAACTCTACAAGATCGTTTTTTATTTCTTTTTATTTTACAAATGAGGAAACTGAGCCACAAAGAGATTAAAGTTCCCATTCGAGGTCATACAGCTACTAAGCAGGAGAGACAGGACTGAAGCGAAGGAGCGTGGATACAGGACGCTGCCAGCTTCCCCTAGACACAACTGCCACGTGCCCTTTCTGAAAACATGTCAACTCTTTGAGAAGGTAAAGAGTAAATTCCTAACCCCTCCAAGCAATCAAGTTCATAAAATTCATCTACACCCATCTGTATCTCCTTCAGAACCTCAATTCCCACCTTAATAAATATTTTTTACACGAAAACCATGAGTCAACCTCACAGATGTGCCACTGTCTCCCTTTGAATGTGACAGGAGGAAGGAAAGAAGGGTGGAAAAAAGGAAACATCATCTCCATTTTACAGAGGAGAAAGTTGAGGCCCAGGGAAGTCATGCCTCTGGTCCCTTCTGCTTTGTTCTGGCTTTCTGGGCCACACCACACAGATGCCCCTGGTTGTGTCTCCGGGTGCCTTTATTCTGCCTTCTCATTTCCTGCCTGTCCTCAGTACAAGTGAGGCAAAGCCCTGAGTTGGCACAGAAGCTCAGAACGGGAACATACCATAGACTCCCAACAGCATCCCCACCAGGGCCAGGGCCCAGGCACCCCCCAAGACTAAGCCAGTGTGAATCTGGGGCTCCACCAGCAAGGAAAACAACTCAGAGACCACTCTCCTGGCAGCCCTAGCTCTTGTCTGCACAGACCCTGGCGATAGCTCAGTCCTTAGGGAGCCCCTGAGTTTCTAAACACACAGCATTTTCCCTGCAATGGGTTTGCTTCCCTGCCCAGACCTGTGCAGGCTCAGGAAAGGATGTGGGCTCCTTCAGTTGTCTATTCTAGGAAGCAGGAGGCTGTAAATATTAAGAGGCAGTAAGGATTGTTTTCCTCTTCCTTTCTTACCCCAATCATTGTTCCTTATATCATTATACCTTCCCAAATAATTCAAGGACAGAGATGCCCTGGGCTTGTGGAGAAGACCCCATATTGCAGAGGCTATCTTGTCCACCCAGCCAATACTGACATGAACGCCTCCTCCTTCCAACTACTTACGTGAGAACTCAGAGCCCATTGCTCACTCCAGGCCTGGCAACTCCTACCATACCTCAACCTGAAAAGTCATATCCCTTCTCCCTTCCTGAGCTGAATTGCCCCTTCCTGCAGGGCCAGTCATCAGACTCTCTCTTCCCAAAGGCCTCCCTGTGATGCCTGCATTAGCTCCACCTTCTCTGGGCCATGGCTCACACAGCTTGTTCCTTTCACTCTGCCCTGCAGTTGGATCGCTCCCTTGGTGGTACTCGACTGAGTCAGTCTCTACCCAAACAGCACACATGCTCTCTGCAGAGAGCAAGGGCATCTCCCTGCCCCCAGCCTGCCCTCCGGGCCTCTGCAGGTCTGGGCAGGGCAGTCACTCCACAGAGATGTCTTACTGGAAGCCTGGTGTCTGTTGGGGGAGCCCAGTAGAGATCGCAGCTCTGCTTTCAGTATGGTCTCAACATAACCTCGGATCACCCCTTGCCTCTTTCCTTCCTCATCCCAAATCCCTGCCATCAATCACTCCTCTCCGTAGATTCAGCGCCCTCAGCCTCCTGCCTCCACAAGTGCCCCTCCTTCCTCAAGGCTGCTACCCCCATCGCAGATCATCACAGGCAACTTGGATTGTGTTCCATCTTCTCCTGCGTGGAGTTCCTCGGGCCTGGAAGACATTTAACCATCTGTTGCTGTTTGCTGCTCTGGGGCTTTTCACTGGGTATGACTCTGGTCTCTCTAACTAGACAGCGAGTTCTTCACAAGCCTGTCCTTTCTCCACGGCTTCCAGTGGGAGATCAGAAAGCCTAGATGAAGGCTGAGTGAGGATGCCTCCAAGCCAAGCAGCAGAGGCCCAGGAGGTTGAACAGCTGGGGGAAGAAGGGTTCTGAATTGCCTGTTCTGAGAGAGTGACAGCCCAAGATTCTGCAGCTAGGCACCCTTAGGTCCCATATGAATAAACACAGTATTGATACCTCCCCACACTGGTATCTATAAACGCCATCCTGAGCACCTGTGGTATACCCATCACTGTCTAGAGGGGTTGCAGAGGAGGAAAGATTACTGGGTTCTTAATCTCCATGAGTTCACAATCTAGGTAGAAAGAGAAGATTTTCAGAGAGTCAGAGCAGGCCTGAGGGCAGGACTTGCGGCCATGACCAGGGTTGCCGCATGTGCTTCAGTGGATGACCAGTGATGGTGGAAGAGAGGATGGCAGAGTGACCAGGGCAGGGTGGCTCAGCTGGAGGCAAGCTGAGCAAACAGGAAGAAGAGGAGGGGGAGAGGGGAGTGAGGAGACAGGAGGCAGTGGCAAGGCCTGAGCAACTAGCCCACCCGAACCAAGAACCCCCACAGGGCCTCCTGACACCCCAAAGATGAGTCAGCAACCACATATGAACCCCAAAACTGGGAGAAAAGGAGAAGCAACTCTTCCCAGCTTCCACTTCCCCTGCCAACCTTCTCCCATGCTCTCCACGGATAGAATAATTGTGGCCGTGAAGTGGCACCTGGAGAAAAAGTTTTAAATCTGCTTAAATGTCACCATGAGTAATACTTGGCCCCATCTTTCCCTAATTACATTTCTCTTTGATGATCTAAAGTTAAAAAAAAAATTGAACTCAAGTTTTCCTAGATTATCAAGGGCGAGGATCCCACAAAGCCAACCTAACCACGTTCCATACTATTTTTGGGGGTCCTGCTCCTTTATGGCATGACTCTGAGACATCTGCCTGTGTTATTTTATCCCCAAAACTCTGCTATGGAGAAGAAGTGGGAACCTAAGAAATCCAGCTCTGTGCCTTTAAGAAACCAGTACTTGGCCTGGCTCAGTAGCCCAGCCTGTAATCCCAGCACTTTGGGAGGCTGAGGTGAGTGAACTGCCTGAGCCCATGGGTTTGAGACCAGACCCGGCAACTTGGCGAGACCTCGTCTCTACAATAAAAATCAAAAATTAGAATAAAAATCAAAAATTAGCCGGGCACGGTAGTGCACACCTGTAGTTCTGGCTACTTGGAAGGCTGAGGCGGAAGGATCATCAGAGTCCAGCAGGTCAATGCTGGGGTGGCCGTGAGCGTGCCACAGCACTCCAGTCTGGGCGACAGAGTGAGACTCCAACTCAACAAAAAAAAAGAAAGAAAGAAAGAAACCCGTGCCTTGACAGAAACTGTTTCTACTGCTGTTTACACCAGGGTAGCTTAATTATGACAGGACCTAGTGTCCTGGGGCAGAAGGGAAGGGGTACATTTCACCATGCACCTGCCAGAAAGCTGAGAGGTGAAGGCTGTGCTGCCCACTAATAGGAAACCACCCAAGTCCAAAATCAGGCATCATCAGGTGGAAGAGAGAGGGTGACAAATCTTTGCCTAAAAAAAGAGCTCCCCACAGCTTTGGGCCCATGGGTGGAAAGACACTGTGAGGGGGCCTCATGTGCAGAGCAGTGGCCTTGAGGGGAGATGGTCTTGCATCCTAGGGCTGAGTCTTCTTGGGCATCTGAAATAGCCCATGAACATGCCCACTCCAGCCCAGGGGTTGCTTTTATGTATTGGCCATTATTATTAATAATAATATGAATAACCAAACACCTGTGAATTATTTACTCAGACCTGGGGGTGGTGGCAGGAGGAAGAGGTAGGTGAACCTCATTGGTCTCCCCTGAGTAGTTCCCACACCTGTCTTTCTTTTCCCAGCTGGCCTCCTTTCTCTTCCCATTGTCTTGGCTTTGCCTTCAGGGGGCATGGGGCAGGGAGAGAGAAAGACTTCAAGCAAGAATCACTCTCTTAAACTACCCTGTGATGGCAGAAAGTATATTACACTCAGCTGGGAGATCCTGGGAGCTGAGCACCAGCACCCAAGATAATATTAGGGGAGATATTCTGGATAGAGTTATTAGACTCTGCTGATGTGTCTTGGGGGAGGGGGAGATCTCAGCTTGGTGGGTACACACACACACACACGTGCACAGTGTGGACACAGGCAGGGTCTGTACAATATCCCACTGCACCACACAAGCGAGTTCACACACGTACCACAATCCTGATGGCACACACCTCCAAGCCACACTCAAACTCTCCAAGTGATACTAGAGACATGCCCACCTTCCTAGGGCACGTCACAGACACCCCAAGCACAACCGCATGGCAGAGACACTCTGTAGATGAGTTTCCATCCACTTGGTCGATTCTTGGACCAGTATATAATACTGAATCACGTAAGCACAGGAAACCAAGTTAAATCAACTATACTTACACAGACTCCATTAAGCAAAGGCAGGAGAATCTAAAATGAAAGGACGAAGTTCCACAGTTCTGAGAATCCTACTTGCTCTTTGGTTTGAACCCGGGCTTCTCAGTCAGAGGCGTCCCGAGCGGGCCCAGGGCCTGGGGCTGGGAACCTCGGGGCCTCGGGCCTCCTCCGGTGCTGGGGAGCTCCGCGCTGCGCCTGTACCAAATGGGCTTAACCTGGGTTTTCCAGCAGCTAAGGTCTCATTTCTTTTAATAACATTTTAAACATATCGTCTAGTAACGTCGTAGAATCCGAGGGCAAGAAAAGAGAAACCCCGAACGCCCGAAAAGTGGCCAGCCGGAGACCGGTTCGATTAGGCCGGCAGCTTTGCCCGCCGCCCCGGCTACCAGCACCGCAGCCCGAGGGGGAACGGGCGCGTTATTTTAATTTGCCAGGCTTCTGAAGCGGAGAAGAGGCTATCTTGGAAAAAGCATGCTCGAGAGAGGCTGGGGCGCAGGTAAACACCATTACAATGACAATCTGCCACCCCAGCCAAGTTCACCACCAGGATTCGCCCCCAGAGGCGGGGCTGCTAGGTCCGGCTCGCGGCTCGCACCACTCCCTCCCCAGCGCGGCCGAGGCTCCAGCCCCCGCGGGCCAGGCGCGGGGTTCGGCGGGGTGAGGCCTGGGGGAGGGGAGCGGCGGGACCCCAGGCTCCCTCCGGCGGACGCCACTCCCCGCCTCACACCTCTGGAGCGGGAGGTGCTTGAGAACGCAGCCCGCGAGGCAGCGCGCGCCGCGCGAGGCAGAGTCCGGCCGCAGCCGGGATAGCGATTCGGAGGCTTTATTTCTTTGATGGTAGATTTTTTTTAAAAAAATTCCATTTAAACTGTAGAATAGGGCTACATCAAGTCTCCCTCCCCTCCGCACTCCCTCCCCCCGCCCCCACGCGCCGGCTCACCGGCCGCCGCGCCCAGCGCCTTCCTTCCCCGCCGGCGAGCGAGCGGGCCGGGGCGCCCGGCTCCTACCTTCTCCCGCCAGCCGCGGGCCGGGCCAGACGCCGCTCCCCGGGGCGGGCGAGGAGGTCCCGGACGGAAACACCAGCCTTCCGCCTTCGGAGGCGGGCTGGGACAGGGGGTCGGACCCCGAATCTCCACTCCCCGTCCCCCCGCCCCCTGGCGCGGCCCGACTGCTCCCCAGCCCCAGCCCCGCTCCCAGGTGGTTCGGGTGCGGTAGGTGCCAGGCGGGAGGGAGAGGGTTTGGGGCTGCTCTGGCAGGTTGGGAATGCGAGGAGGAAAAGAGCGGAGAGAGAGAGACACACACACACACAGAGAGAGGGAGAGAGAGGGAGAGGGAGAGAGAGAGAGAGAGAGAGAGAGAGAGAGAGAGAGAGAGAAAGAAAGAGAGGGAGAGAGCGCGCGCGAGAGCTCTTGTCTATAGATTTATCCACATAATATATATTTATGTAGCTTTTTTTTTCTCTCGACACTGATCAATGCGCACTCGGATTCCTGGGCGGACTCCCTCCAAGCCAGCTCGCTTTTCTAGTCTAAATAAATAAATAAGTGGAGCCAGATGGGAGAGAAAAGCGCCCATTCCACCTCCGCCGCCGCCTTCTCCGCCGCCCCGCCCGCCGTCCCTGCCTGCGCTTCGCCCGCCTGGCGCCCTAATAGCGCGCAGCTCGGCGGAGAACGCCCCCCCTTCCCCCACGTACCCACACGAAAATAAAAACCAATGTTTTTAAAATACAAAAAGTTGCACCTGCTGCTATTACAACAACAACCCCCAAAAGGCAAAAAGTGGAGGAAGCCGGCTGCCCAGCTCCTAACAGGCACCCGCTCCCCGCGGCCGCCGGGCCCGGAATCTCAGCGCCTCCCGAAGAGCCATGCGCCTCGCGCTATTTATAGCCGGGGGCCGTCTCGGACTGTACCACAGCGGCTCCGCGGGGCCGCCGACGGGGGAGGCGCTGTGGGGCCGGCGCCGCCCGGAGCCGCCCTGCCCCCGGCCGCCGCCTGCCGCGGCGCGCCCCCCCCCCAAGTCGCGCCCGGCCCCGGCCCCCCGCACCCTCCTCCGCGCGCGCACACTCGCCGCCCCCACCCCTGGTCTGGCTAGGAACTTGAACCGGTCCAGCCTGTTTAAACGGAAAGGACAGAGATCCTGTCTGTTCA